>VXBU01007090.1:792356-812452 GCA_013400315.1 Bombycilla garrulus
GGTCTTGGTGTTGGTGATGCTGAGTGTTATGGTGGTTTGTAAACTCTGCAGCAGTGTGGTTTGCTTTAATTAAACACAAGGGCTTGTCTCAGGGCCTCACATTCTTATGCTTACTCGCATTCTTAAGCCTAAGCACGTGTGGGGTAGTTTGCTGGATCGAGTTGCTGTACAACTTATTTTGGGTCTGAATGTTACTGCCAGCTCTCACGTGCTAAATTAGGGGAGAGTAGAGGCTTCTTTCCTCCTTCTTCTTCTTTTTTTTTTTTTTTAAGAGTATTCTAATAGCAGAAGTTGCAGAGACCATAAGTGATGTGCCATTTTGAGTCACATCATCTGCTGCTGTAAATATGATTGTATGTTCTCCTAAAATTTGCAAATGAAATACGAAATTCCTTTATATGTAAGTCTTTTAGAGAGTCCAGCTGTCCATATTTATAAAGGTTCCTAGGCAGCACTTAGACATCTCTTCTAGCCTTAGGAACTCTGTGAGTAGCTCTCCCCATAGGTGACAGATGCTACAGGGCAGAGGGAGCTGGGTCCTCTCTGCAAGGCGATGTTTGAATCATGCTCAGGACTTCTCTGGGACATCCTGAGTTATGTTAATTCTGTCACCTTTAATTTTATTTTGACTGCAGAGACAGATGAGGAGCTTTCCCTGTATATTTGCCATTTCTCAGGGTTTTTTTATTACAAAGCTACATAACTGACCACGTGATGATTTTAAGTATTGGATATCCAGGAATATAAAGTGGTATCCCATGTAGGAGTTTGCATTCTACACAGCATCCCAATGCTTTCCTAGGGGCAAGCTACATCTTAATAGACTGTCTGGCACATTACAGCTGCTCCTATTTCCAATCATATAACTTCCTGAGGCAGTTGCTTATATGGAAAAGTGCTTTTGGAATGCTTATATATTTTTAGCTGTCTCCTATGTAGTGTAACAGATGGAGACAGGGAGGAGAGCCAGCACTGCATGTCCAGCCAAGACAGGCCATCGTGGTCTGCAGACCACAGTGTGGAAACCTTTCTCTCATATATTTGTAGTCCAAGACTTCCAAAGAAGCATCAAGCTTTAGAGAAAAGCTTTACTAGTAAAGGTTGCTTTGGATTAGTGTTTTAGCTCCCATGTTTAAGTTTAAAAGTACAGCTCCAAAATTAAAAGTCCAATTAATTACTTTTGACGCTTTGAAGTATTCTTCTGGGATGTTTGTATCTGGAGCATGAGAGCGCTTTGTCCAGAGGAGAAATGGATCACTGACAGGCCAGTTTAAGGGAAGAGAAATGCAAAAATTAAATACCCAGAAAACAGAAGTTTACACTGGCAGAGACTGTTGTGTCATGTAACTTTATTTGCTGGATGCAAGGTGCCCATCCTGCACAGGAAATGTTCCTCCCAAGCAGGACACACGTCTGTCTGTCTGCCCTGCGTGAGCTTCCCAAGGCCCGTGTGGCCAAGGAGGCAGATGCTCAGATTAATTTTGGACATGCTGCAAGGCCCCACTCTTGGAGTGCTGTTTAAAAATGTAAGTGTGATGAAAAGTGAGAAGCCAAAACACCAGAAATCCAGGTTGGAACCCACAAAACTGAAGAATGTTTGGTCCACAAGCCTTCCAGAGACGAGCCAGAGAGAGGGACTTGGCTTCTCTCCGAAAGCTTTGCAGACACTTTGTGTTTTTAAGCATTACTGGCTGTTGTTGAGGGTCAGTGGGACAATGTGGTAACTGTTATATCTTTACTCTTTCTAGCTTCATCACATTCCGCTCTTGTGCGTATCTGGACAAGAAGCACACGGTTTTTGGAAGGTAAGTGAAGGATATTTTGGGCAGCAGCATAGCAGACATTCCCCCTTGTGTGTCTGAAGCCTAAAGAGAAGAATCTAGTGACTCTTGTAATTGAACTGGAGCAAAATCCCAGCTCACAATGCAGTTCTCCTGGTCATGAGTAGGTGGGCAACATTGCACCAATGGCAGTCAGCAGACCCTGCCTTTTTTTCCTCCTTCCATCTGTAAGTTGCCTCACTTTTGCCTCACTTCCCTTCTGTGGATGTCCCTCCAGGAGTCATGAGCAAAGTAATCATCATCATGTAATGAACCATGTTAATATTTGTGCATGTTAATTGCTGGGACACAAGAGATTAGCTCTTCAATACTGCTTTCATCCTCTTATGAGCCATCATAACTAAAAAATTAGTCATGACAGGACTGCTCTTCTGCTCTTCTATGGCACAGAGTTTCTGCATAGATGCTGTCTTTTGGTGCTTCTTATTCTTTTTTATTTTATTCTTCTTTTCTTTTATTCCTGACAATTATCACTGGTATAAAATCTGTATATTTATGCACACATATATAAAGATACTGCTAATGCCCAGACAGTGAGAAAACTTCATTCCTTATAAAGAAGTCTCTTCTGAAAGTGTTTTCCACTGAAGTCTTCACATGATTAAGGTATTAATCACAAGATTAAGGTATTTATTGAAGAAGAAGAAGATAAAAAAATCTTTGTTTTGGTTTTCTCTTTGCTTCCTCTGCTGCAGGTACTTGGTATTTATCAAGTCAAGCAGAGCTGTTCTCAGACATCCCTCATGCATGGCAGGAGTGGGAATGTTGCTAGCCTGCTGCATTGGGAGTTCCTGAGAATATTACAATCTTTTTTACTTGTAGATTTGGGGTTTTATTCTTTTAATGGTTTTATTCATTTGGAAGTCAGTGATGGAAAATAGAACCATGTGCTGTTTACTTTGATTGAATGTCATGCAATTGTGCTGTACAATGAAAGTGATATATTTAATCCATCTTCCCTGCCTGCAAGTTTTTGAGGCACAAAGTGCTTCATTTTAATGGCACCTTATTTTAGTGCTGTTAGTTCCAATACTGATTCTTCAATAATTGCACTCCTGGAAATGTATTTCTTTTTTCTTTATCAGGTTTGTCCTAGAAAAAATCAAAGTTCCCTTGTCCTTTTGTGAAAGCGGATAAATAAAGCAAATTCTAATACTAGAAGCTGAGAGTCAGTAATTCTTGGAGGAGTTACCTTATCCAGATCTTAGGACTATTTCACTTAAGCTTCAATTTGAGTCCACCTTGCAAAAACCCCTTCAAATCCCCTACAGTAATGCTGTTAACCTGAGCTGGCCACCTCATCAAATAATGGCTGTGTTAGAGCAGCTCAGCTGAAAATGTGCCTGGTCTTCAGTTCTGGGTGCAGCCTGGCCCCAGTGAGCATCCTGTGTAATCCTCCAGTGTCTTTGCTGTGTTTGCCCAGTGTGCTCCAGTTTCACCAGAATTCACCAGGAAGGAATTTGGAGAGAAGCTGAGCTTTCTGTGCTTTCTGTGCTGCAGGCAGTGTGCTCCCCAAAGCCCTCGCACTGTGCTGAATATCTCAAGTACCTTGTGAGCAAATAGCTCAGCTGATGTTTCACACTGGATGTTGCCCTTTAGAGAGGAATTGCTTAGTCAGGTAAATCTGGTTAAGCATTTATAGGAGATTCTTGCAGTTTTAGCAAACGTTGTTTTAATTTGTGAATTGTCTTTTCTAAAGAAATCAGAATTGTCTTTGTAACAGAAATCAGAGCTTAGGTGCCAGAGTGAAGAAGTGGTGCTGCTTATATTTTTAGCTGAAATACAATGGAAAAACTTTATAAAAAGTACTGGTTTAGAATCATTTTTGTCTTCCTGCATGAAAACTGAGTGACATCTTCATATGAGCACAGAGCAGGGAAATTTTACTCTGATCTGTCTTGCATGTAAATGAAGATCAATTCAAAGGAGGTAAAGATTAAGATGCTGGGATATATGTATCCCAGTCAGGCTGTATTAATCCAGAAGTTGAATTATTGAATAATTGAATTTATCTACAAATTTAATTATAAAAGGTTGATGTGTGTAGCTCTTTAGATCTATATTTTGTCATCAAAATCCATCAGCTGTTTTTACCTGCATTGTTCTTAGAAGTCATAAAAGCAAGAAGATGACAGAGATTGTACCTCTAGTGAAACTCCAACTTCAGTTTGCTGTTTTAGATCCTGGTGATTCCAGGATTTGGTGACTATATCTGAGCTGATTATAGCACAATAATATCTGGGAAGCATATCTAGGAATAATATCTAGGTTTAAGAGCAGAATGAACCCATGATATCAGCATTCTTTGTTTCCATCAGTGTTTAATTGTTTTGTTAACTAGATGCTTACTGGCCTGTTGTGACTTTCACAGAGATTTGAGGATTACTTATTTCAGTTAATATAAAAACCTATATAATCAGATTTCAGCTGTACTCTCAGCTACTCCTGTGTGATTGGTTCATGTTAGTGTCACACAGGTATGTTGGAGAGCACAGTTTGACCTGTTGGTAATTTGTATAGAACCCGTCAGCAGGCTTTCTGTACTTAGGAGAACAAAAAAGAGTGAAAGGGCAACCATTCCCTACTCCTTTCTTTGTTTCTTTGGTCCTGTGTGAGATGCAACATGGAAAAATCATTTTTCTGGAGATGCATCCTATTCATGTCCCCACTGGTCTGAAACACAGTTTTTTTATGTAGGAGGATCAATTCATGCCCACAGCTGAGCAGTGGGACAGTGAAGAGGTGACATGTGTCTGCCTTGATGTACTGGAATTTTCATGTCTCAGGAGAAAGGTGTGGCTGGAGGACAGGGAAGGGCTCGTCGTGGTTGTGCTGCCCACCGTGGCAGTGCTGAGGATGCAGGTACTGAAACGAAAGGAGATAATCTGGCATGGCTGGGGAGCAAAAACAGTGAGAGAAGAATGCCTTCCCTTGGAGGTGTTGCAGGCTGCATGGATTTCCTGCTCCAACAGAGCTGCCTAGATTAAATTAGTAATTACCATTTCTAGTAATTACTATTTCTTCTGACTTTAGAATGATGTAATTACCATGAAAACCAACTGGTGGCTTTTGTGGGCTTCTAGCTTGCTGGTAGGAGGTTTAATTTAGAAATTGAGATAATATAAACCAACTGACATGCCTTTGCTCTGCACAGAGGGCATGAGAAGCATTTACCTGGGGAGGGTCCTGCCTGCTGCTGCCCTGGGCTCTGTGCCTGAAGTCTCCTTCCCACCCGTGCTCCAAGCAGGGCCTTGTCCGTGCTGTGACCTGCAGGAGCTACAGGAACCCTACAGCCAGAACAGCAGATAGGCTCAGCTTCCTGCTTCATGTTCTTTATGAAATTTAGGTGCAAGCATATCCCATCCATGTTGTTGTTGTGTTTCCTGTTGCAATGGTTCACAGCTCCTGTGGATCAGAGACCTGGTACATTTGCCCTTTATAAGCAGAAATAGAAACATAATCCCTGTCCCTGAGAGCTGTGTAAGTAGGAAAGAGATTGCATATAGATATAGGGAAGTAGTGACAGCGACCCATTTCAACCTACCTTCCACTACCTTTGGAAAAAGAAAGCCTCAAGAAAAACCAAAATTGCTTCATCGATGTTTTTTGGGAGCTTGTTCCAAAGCTAAAGGCACACATTAAAAAATGCATGTTTAAAATAGTAGTGGGAAGTGATCAACAGATGGAGAAAAATGCTTTCAGTGCAAAGCTGGAAATGATCTGTACAGCAGTTCTGTGTGTTTCTAACACAGATCTCTTAGCAGTTCCAAGTAATTAGAGCATCATTGTGTTTGTGGAGCTGAGAAAAGAAAGTGGCAACTGAGACAAGGTGTTTTGAGAAACCTCAGGCAGTCAGTAGCTGACATGCACTCAGCTTATTCTTCTCTTTTCTTCCTTTCTCCCCTTGCCAGATGCTTTTGTGGAAGAGAGTTCTTCCTTGGATCAGTATCACTCTGTATTAAGTGTTCCTTAACCTGCTTAATCCTTTCTACTGCAGTTCTGTAGACTGGGGCAATGAAAGTACCTCTTGGCCTCTGAAGTAATTAGCTACATAAAGCAACTACCAGGCATTATTCAGTTACCAGGTACTGTTATATAACACAGTGCCTGTTTCCACTTGCAGCATTCCCTGTATGATTTGAATCAGTGAATCCCAGTTGATTCTAAGCTGGAAAACTCATGTTCTTGTGGCTTCTCTGCTTTAGTACATCTGAAGATCAGAGAAATTGTGTGACAGCAGAAGAGCTGATTCTGTGTGGGGAGACTGACCTAATTTTGCACTGCAGAGTCTGCTCCCCAGACTCTGGGATAAGAGCAAAGAGCAAGGTGGGGAAACAAGCCAGGCCTCCCTGTGGAAGCCATGGCTGTGGTGTCCTCCAGCACAGGAGCACTGGGCTGTTGGAGCTGCATGAGGGCTGCTGTCGTTTCCAAAACTGTTGGATGATCTCTGCAGAGGGACCTGTGCCAAGGCAGGAAAGTCCTTTCGTGCCAGGTTCATCTGTTGAGTCTAGTTTCAGTAAGCTTTTTTCCAAGTTGTTTTATTTTTTCAGCACCCTTTATTACCGTGTCTCGCCTGCTAGATTAAGCCTTTATCTAGCAGAGGGATGGAGATGTTTTGGCTGCATCCTTGTTGCACTTTGTTTGAATTGCTCACTCCATTGCAGATCGGGTGTATGCACAGAAAACATTTTGTCCTGAGTGTACGTGTTTGTGCACGTATGTGTTGTTCTCTGCGTGTGTGTATATAAATGTATGTCCTCCTTTTTATAAAAATAACCTTCAGGGCAGAATGTGTTTACAAAAGAGCAATTTTTCTTTCTGGTTTCTGTTTGTATTTTAAAGCTTATTTAGAAAAAAAAAAATAAAATCCAGACATTGTTCCTGTATCATCTTCTGACCAGGAAACTCTATCATGTTGGCCCACTGCCATCCCCAGCACTGCAGAAGGCTTAATTCCTATAATTCTTCCAAACAGAAGTATGAGAAATAGGTTCATATATGAATGTCTCTGGGCCTGCAGGGGAGATGCAATTTTCTTTGGGGCAGCACTAACTAATGTGCAGTGAGACCTTCATTGGCATATTGCAATGGACAGAGCCTGCTCCAGAAATTTCACTTCTTCATCATGCAAAGGCATTGGCAGTGGTTTTGAAGCAAGGTTACTGGTTTACATAAAGGAGCCTTAACAGGAAGTAAGATTTTAATAACACATCTAAATGTGAAATGCAAAGATTTCCAGTACTGGCGTTCAGGAAAACAGAATTGCATGAGTAAGGGCACACTTTTGTTTTCATTCCCATGCTAACAGAAAAAAATACCCTAAATGTACCTGCCTTGTCGTTCATGTCATGCTTAAATGTAATGCAACATTTATCAAGCTCCTCTAAAAATACAAGCTGTCTCAGGGTTGCTGAGCTAAATATATAGTTGAGATCATCATTTCTCTGTTCAACATTACTGTGGAAGCACACAGCAAACTCTGTTTCACTGGTTGTTCGGAAGTGAATGATGTCTTGAAAGTGTCGTCCTTTTGACTGTAAGGTGTCACCTGAACACCTTTTTAAACCTCAGTCAGTTGAGGACGAAGCATGTATGACATCTTATAAAAGGAATAAAGCCAGAAGCAGTGGAAAAGGTTAAACTTGTTTATGCCCTTCTCCCTCCCCTTCCCTGCTGGCTCCCAGCTTGGCCCAAGTGACATTGCACGAGACCAGCCAACACAGTGTGAACAGTCACTGTCTGTGTCACACCTTTAGCACATGTAAAGAGTATAAAGGCATGTGAGTCTGCATTTCTGGAATCTGCATTTTCTTCTACTGAAAATTATGCACAGATTTCCTTGAATATTAGAATAATATTAAGTGGTGGCTCACTCCTTAGAGGATTGTTTTAACGTTTTTATGTAATGATCTGATGGTCTTTTCTACTTATAATTTGTATGGGTTTTTTTTGTTGGCCCAAAATACGTGTTGTTGGGCAGGCAAAGAATCCCAAAAACTTCTCTGGTGTGTTGGTTTCCTCGTTCAGTGAGGAGCAGTTGCTGTGAGGCATGCCAGTGCATGGGCTTTGACACATTATATCTCATCAAACTGATTTTAGTGCTGCAATGTAACATCATGAGATTTGACAATAACATGTAACATTTCAAGGGCCTAAATGTACCCTGTCTCTCTTAGATAAGGGGAAAGCTTGCAAAAGCCTTTCCAGTTTGGAATATTCAATTTCTTTTGGATCCAGTTCTGACTGCCAGGTTAGTGTGTAGTTCAGTATTTACTGGATGGGTGATGTTTGCAATCAGATCTTGTCCTTTTTGGATGTTAATTTCTAGTGGTGAGATACCAGCCTCAGCCAGGCCTAACCCTGACAAAGCTCCCAAATGCTCCCTGAACGAAAGTGACTCGTAGATTATCTCCTGTCCCACTGGTCAGAGCTCTCTCCTCTGAGCTGATGGTTTGTATTCAAATTAGTTTTTATTTTTTTATCAGTATTGCAGCAGTGTCTTTATAAAGACAAAGGCAGATATTGAGAGCCGATGGTGCTGACAGTGTAATACACAGAGATACTCTGTGCAAAATGTTGGAGAATGCAAGGGAGAGAAAAGGAAGCAATTTTCCATTTGAGAGACAAGAAGTGAAGAAGAAAAGAGAATGACATGCTCTGCAGGCGTAACAACTTTGTCTTCTTCCCCCTCAGCCCTTTACAATCATGTCAAAATAGACTGTTTAGGTCATTTACTGATGACCTGTGAATGCCATGTCTTTCACAGCCTTTCAAAATGTACAAGTGACAAAATATTACCAATAAAGTTTAATTAGCAGAGCAACTGAAGATCTGGTAGCATCAGTAAAATGCATTAGGGCTAATATTGTGGGAGGTCTAGCTACGGGCTAAGGGATTACTCAGCTGAGATTGCCAGTGCACAGCTGATCTGGCCACTTCAAATTATCAGAAACCTAATTAAATGAAAACATACAAGCAGATAATGAGTGAGCTGTTGGCTAGAAAATCCTCTGATATTAAATCAGAAGTTTCCTTTGGGGCAGTTAAAATACAGTGAATATATCTTGGGCTGGGTGTTAATCACCAGTATAAGTGAATCTGATATTGGCCTAGAGAGAGATTTTAAAATTGGGTTTTTGTTATGAACTTTCCAAAGTTCATGCAGGGTCCTCAAGCCCTGCGCCTCCCCCAGTCTGCTCCCTCCAGTCACAAATGACTGAGGCTGTTCTAGCCTGCATCCCTGGGTTTAATTGCACCTAAAAGTCACAGCCTGATTACAGAATATCAGCAGGCCCTTGGGGAATGAATTTTGGAGCAGCACTGAAACATGAGCAAGCACAGCTGTAAGAACACCCTCTCTGTGTCAGTTCGTTCTCTGTGGTGGGGTCTGATCGTTGTGGTTACAGCCTGTCCCAGCCCACGGGGTGGCACTGAGGGCACTGGGGACTGCTGTAGGAAGGGTATTTCTCCATTGGATCGGCTGAGACCATGGCAGGGGAGAGTCAGAGGCCTCTCCTGGTGCTGGCTGGGCAGACTCTGCCATGCTGGGACTGGACAGAAGCCTTTGAGAGGGAAATTCCCTGGTATGAGTGTATAGTGAATAAAGGTGACTGTGAATATCCTGTTTGTTTCGATCAAGACATTGCTTATTTCTTTGATATGAAAGCAGAGTTAGGTGATAAAATGCTCCACAAATTCCACCAGTTTTGTATCCTTTTTCTCTGCCAGCTTAATTTAATTTGATTTTCTCCCCTTTCATCTGCCCATCCCTTGCCAGCCTGCCCTGCCTGGTACCGGTGCTGTAGTCCCAGTAACAACCAGGCTTCAAAACATTTGCCCCCCTGTGGAAGCTGGGGGCTTGCTGGCTCTTGGCTTGCCCTGTCCCATGGGCAGCCCTGGACTCCTCAGTGGCCAATTCCTGCCCCTCCTGCTGATCTCCTGGCCCCAAACTCCCCTGGCTCCTGGAGCAGTGTTTTTTAGAATTACGGCTGCTTCTCATTGTCCCACAGCTGTTAATATCGGCTGTATTTTTGGTTCCTGGCCATGTGGCTTGGCTCTGTTAAAACAGATGTTGTCCAGCTACAGCCTGCTCTGCTAATGGATCTGGATCACTTGGCATCAACAGCCTGTCTTCCTCTTTATTTACTGCTCTTCTAAGAATAGCTGTTTTCAAATTTAATTGTGGATGATGAGGTGGATAAAAGTGTTAAATACCCTGGGACCAAGAGCTGATCCCAGCAGGACCTCTCTGAAAACATACTGACTCAGTGGTTCCTGTTTAAAATTAGATTTTGACACCTGTCAGCCAACTTTTTATTTAATGTGTACTGTATTCACTTTATATCATTCTGGTTCCTCAATCAAAATATCAGCCGCCTTCCAGAAGTCTGTTCCATGGACACTGTTATCCCTGTTAACCACATCTGTTGTCTCAAAGATAGAAGGTTGTTTGACAGACACTGTTTCCCACAAAACCTTGTTGATTGCTGTTACTTATTTCCTTTCTTTCTTAATCATGTCCTGTCTCCGCTATTCCATTATTTTGCTGGGATAAATGACAGGATGACAGGACTATAATTATCTGGGTTTCCCCATTTATCCTTTCTAAATATGCTTTTCTAGAACTTTCCCACTGTTCCACACTTTTTTTTTTTAAATAAACATGCAACAGTCCAGAAAGCCTTCAGCCTTAAACATTTTCAAGCAAGTGCTTGGATATGTTGACTTGAAAAGTGAGAAGCCAGGGATCTAAGGCCCTCCTAGGTGGAAACTGCTTTGAGAAGTGTCCTGGCCTTACCCCATGGCTGTGACTTGATGCTCTGCTGCCTTCCCAGAGCACCCACGAGCTCACAGCCATGATGTTCTTCTGGAGGAACCCTTGCTTTCAGTGTTAGTGGTGTTAGTGCAGACAGCTCTGGCGCTGCTCCCCTGTGCTGCTGTAGTAACCGTTCTCTTCCTGATACAACTCTTAGGTCTCATATACAATTCAAAAACAAAGAAGAAGAAAAGATTCGTTCTTCATCTAGCTAGTTTGTGTGGCTTCTAGGTTTTGGGCTTTGCTTTGCCTCTGTGTGTTGGACTTTTCCATCTTCTATTTCATTCTAAATTCAAATGTGGGTTAAAGAAAAGATTCTTATTTTCTGCACTGAATGATAATAAGTCTTCCAAACACATTTGCTGATTCCCCTCTCCCCAAACATGGTGATTTAAAAATCTGCTAGAGTAATGGGCATAAATGAGATAAATTAAATGTAAGGGTGTAGAAATATTTTGAGTATGTTATGACAACTGGATAATGTGTCCTTCCTCTTTTAGGGTGGTTGGTGGCTTTGAAACCCTGACTGCTATGGAGAATGTGGAAAGTGACCCAAAAACAGACCGTCCCAAGGTATGTGTGAAGCACTGGGGGCAGTGGCCTCACATGGCAGTGCTGGTCACTCTGCTGACACTTCTTGACCCAAAATAGGGGGAGATGGCACAACTTAATCAGCAGATGGAATTACTGCACTTCTCTTCTGCTTCCAGGAGGAAATAAGAATTGAGACAACAACTGTTTTTGTTGATCCCTATGAAGAGGCAGATGCACAGGTGAGGTTGCTTGGTTGGTTGAGGTGTTTTTTTGAAAGGCCAAAGCTTTTCTGGGGAGAACTTTGCAACTTAATGCCTTTTCTTTGCGCATGGGCAGCCCCCTGGCCGTCTGGTTGTCTCAAACCAGGACACCAGCTAAGATTAAGCAGCTGCAATTCAATATTGCCTTTTTTCATTTTTAAGTGGAGAGTTACTCTTGTATCTGAGTCTGGCAGAGATCCCAGTCTATCAGGTTTCTGACAGTTTCCTTTCAAATGACCCCAGTAGCTGTGGGTAGCTGTAGGTGAGAAGGAGTCTTGCTATAATGGCTGCAGACAGCCTGTTTGTAGTGGCCCTTGAGGGCTGTCTCCTGAAGCCTGCCCTGTAATCTCAGTGGTGCTGATTGCTGGTTTAGAGTGCTTTCAAGCTTCAAAGAACTGTAGACATTTTCTCCTTATTCTGCACTATCTCTTGCAACAGATTGCACCCTTTGCTTCCCACAGGTCGCTGCTGAAAGAGAGAAGTTCCAGCAGGAAGAAACAGCCAAAATAAAGGCTGAAGTGGTTCCAGCAAAGAAAGAGGTTCAGACTCCTAAAACTTACCGGCAGGGGATTGGAAAATACATCAACATGGCTGCAGCGTGAGTTCCCTGTCCTTCTGATTTTTGCTGAATATTTTAGGTGTCTTTCCCCTTGGAAAATGCTAAAATGTTTGGTTTGAGCCAGCAAAAACACCCTCATGTAGTTCTAACAATCGAGAGTTCACTTCTGTTGTTTTTCAGGGTCACACTTTGACTGAGCTTCTCTTTTAGCCCTTGAGCACAACCAAGTTGGTCTTTAAAAGCATTTGCTGACTTCAGAACTGTAGATACATTTCCAGAACTCAGAAGTCTTTGAGGAACTGTACAGTGTCACTTGGTACACCATCTTTTATCCCCTTCCTTTTCTGCAGCTATTTCTGAAGGCCATAGTCCCACAGATGTTTCTCTTTTAGCAACTTCTGCTCTGCACAAATTAGCTGCCCCAGGCCCCCGTCAGTTTGCTGCTCTGGTTCCCTGTTCAGCCACATAAACTGCTATACCAGCACAGCTGAAATGCCTGGAAAGGGGAGCAGGTTCCCAGGCTTGCTGTGGGAGCGCAGGGCAGCTGGGTAGCTCCAGGGTACCTGGCTGGTTGGACAGGCTTATCCTAAAGCACCCTCTCCCAGACACCCTTTGTACCCCTGTCAGGATTGGCAGTACTGCTTTCTTTCCTAAGGACAGCACAAAATCCTGGCTGAGCAGCAGCTTAGCATGTGTTTTGGAAAAATTAAAATAAATGCCTTCCACTTGATTTTTAGCAGACTTCTCTAAAAGCGTTTGCAAAATGCTGTTGTCTGTCTGCTGCATAAAGGCCTGTATTTATGCATACATGGGCAGCCATTTAATCAGCTTGTGTGTGCTCTGTGACTTACAGGCATTTGCATAACTGTGAGAACAGAAATGTGTTAGCTCGGGTCGGTCAGTTTAGTGTGTTAGTAAAATTTTTCAGTTGCAGAATATTGTGTGTCCTTTAAAATACTATGTCCAGCTTAAAACTGCTGACACACTGCACTCTTATTTACAGAGGAAATTCAGCAGCTGTGGCTCTGTGGAAAAGACCAGGTAGTACAGAAAGGACCTTCAGTCATTGCAGCCTGCTGTGGCAGATTTAGGGTTCTGTGTTATCCCTATCAGCTACTGATATCTGACAATAAAACCACAGCACATGAGCTGGCAGCACAGCATTCCCTGGGGTTGCAAGCTCTGCTCAAAAGAGGCTGATAATAGCAGCAGCACCTGCAAATAAGGCTCATCAGCAATCAAACAGGCCGAGCCCAAGGAACAGGAAGGATTGGAAGAGCTCTCCTAGCTGCTTTATACCTAATTCCCCATAATTCCTTTTGCTGCCACAAGTGCAGGTGAGAAGGCATGGGGAGAACTCATGGCTCACGTTTTCCTGACCATGCTAAAAAGATACAGCTGTTAAATCTTCAGCACTAGCCTGGAGAACTTTCTGTGCTTTGAACACATTCCTGGGAGTGTTCAAAGTCTGATCCAAATCATCCCCGTGGACTCATGTTCCCTCTTTCTGGGCATCCCAAAGACCCCCAGCTCCTGCAGTCCCCATGCTGGCATGCAGCTTGCACTCCAGTCTAGTTGACAAGGGACGGGCTGGCTCCAGTATAGCTGGTGCTGGCAGAGAACAGGCAGAACAGGCACGCAAGCTGTCCTGGTCCCAGTGGCAGTAAAGACTCCCTGAGAGTTGTTTTCATTCTGGCTGCAGGAAGCGCAGTGCAGAGGATGATGGGCCCTCAACCAGCACAGCTGTGAAGAAAGAGAAGAAGAGCACAGGCTTCGGGGACTTCAGCTCCTGGTAGCAGCGTGGGGAGCCCAGCACCGGGGCAGCACAGCGCAAACAGGAGACTCCCACATGGCCCCAGAGAGCCCAAAAGACAGTCTGTCCTGGGGAGGGAAGGCACCAGCCTGCCCTTCCACTGGCAGAGAAAACTGCTGCTTTGTTGAGGCTGGTTAATGTGGCTTTGTTTTCTAGAGAGCACATTCCCCCACTGCATCTTCCTCGAAGACCGTTTTGTTGTTGTTTTGCAAAGCAGGGAGCAGGCAGCCCAGCTCCCCAGGGATCAGCTGGAGCCTTTCTCTTCGTGGCTGGCAGCAGCCCAGCAGAGCCCAGCCTTGCAGGGCACTGCTGCAGGGAACAGCTACAGTGGTGAAAGAGCTCCTTTTACAGGTAATCGTTCCCAGACCAGCCAAGTGTGCCAAGCGAGGGAATGAATTCATGTGCTGGGAAGCTCCTGTGCTGCTGGAGAGCTCTGTGGAGGGGCTCCAGCCTGTCCTGCCCTTACCTTCCAGCTGCCTCCCGCTGGTTCTCAACAAGGACCAATTTTTTCTGGACTGACTGCTGTCATCTGAAGGGCCTCGCTCACTCCAAACGAGCTCTCTCTGTACCCATTAAAGCCTCCAACAGCCTGGAAAGCTGCAAATCTACACGGGGAGCTTGGGCAGCTGCACCACTTACTCCTCCCAGTGGCTGCCCTTCCCTGAGCCACTGGACAGCCAGAGGTGCCAGGACGCACCAGTTCACACCTGCCCTCAGGTGCCAGAAACTACAGCCTTGAGCAACTGAGCAGGAATAGAAACAACTGTTTTGTTTGTTTTGTTTAACACCCATCCCTAAAGCCTGGTCCTTGCAGGGTAGCACACCCCATAGTCTGCTCTGATCAGCATATGCTGCTCCATAGTCAGGCTTCCCATCATTAAGAAAAACCACGTAATGTAGCTGACAGGCATCTCAGATATTTCCATTACATACCCACAAATTATTAGGAATCTTAATAAAGGCCTTATGGGGTAAAGATATATCAGCTTGTTAAGTTTTAATCCCAAAGAATCTGTGTGCTACCATCACTTAGATGTAGCAGGCTAGATCCTGAATATCACTTTTCAGTTCATCTTAGGTGTTTTCAGATAAGAGAAATGCCCTCCCTACCTCCTGTGTGGCTGAGGAGAAAGTTTTGTAATCCCCTTTGGAACAATACATTTGTATCGGTGGTTTCAGTCTTTAAGAAAAGACTCCGTTTATAGGAAATTGCTGTAAAAACTTTTGGAAATATTTTGCATTAAATAATTTTATTTTCTTTTGGGTGCTTGACTTTGACTGTTCAACTGTTGTTTCCAAGATCACAGCATTGCAAAGTTGATTGTTGTGCAAGGAAATGATTCATTTGTGCTTTTTAAGATGCTCATAAGGAATTCTGGGATCTCTGCGGATATGATTACATCTTTGTTAAATTATAGGAAGTTCAAACTAATTTGAAAGAATAATAGGGGGAGTTTGTTTTGCAGACATCTGAGTTTGAAATAATACATTTGATTACTGGAATGGGGATTTGATGGTACTTTCCTAAAGCTGAGTTTCTTCTGTCTTATTGAACCTCTTGTTTCTCCTGTGCTGGCCCGTTCGTGATAAATTGTTATCGATCCCCTTTACCTAACTCATACTTCAGCATACTTTTGAGTAGTCAAGTTCACAGCGTTGCTAGAGCTGGGATAGGCAATTTTATGAATCCATAAGGATAAAATGCTGGTTTTGTACTAGATTAAAATGGAGATTATTATGAAAGAAAGGAGCTTTTTATTACAAGGAAGGCAGCAGAGGTGTGGCAAGGGCTCCCATTTCAGCAAGTCCTTGCTGCAGGATCCGAGGGCCAGCAGGCTGTAGAGATAACTGCCCACTTTCCCGTTCTGTTCCAGCTTTTTGGCAGAACTCACTGCAGTCCCTGAAGGAGCACTGCTGTGCACCGTGCACAGGAACTGCTGCCCATCCAAGCACTGCCTTTGTACTGCCCCCTTGCTCACCATTTCCCACCATAACACAAAAGAAAGAACAATTTCCTGGCTTCTAGGAAGGGCTGAGCGTGACCCTTTCAGTTTTGCCCCGAGCAGAGGTGAAGCTCTCCAGCTGTGGTTCACCTCTGGACCTGGATCCACTCTGCTGGTGCTCCCAGCTGCTGTCAGTGGCTCCCAGGCTGGGGGACACTGGCCCTGGCCCATCCCCAGGGTGCTGCAGTGGCCCAAGGGTTTGGCCAGTGCCCAGCGTTGAGTCAGCAGCCAGACTGGGATTCATGAGAGTTCTGAGGGGCCAACACTGTCACTGTTCCACCACAGCCAGACCCTGCAGTGGAGTTTTTCCTGCAGAGCCCCATCTCTGCTCTCTCCCACACCCCTAATTCTGTGTATTCAAGTCAATTTCTTTTTAATTTCAACTTTCCTTCCAGTCATTGGAATCCACAGGGCCAGTGTGAAACAAGCTCTTCTCTGAAAGACGGCAGGGGCACAGAGAGCAAGGCGGTGGACTATATCCCTCATTTTTCCAAAACCTGTCTCTTTGCAGGGTGACTTGCAGTTTCCACTATCTGAGCCAGGAAAGGGGAGGAAGGAGGCACTACTGAAACCTTTTTTTCCCCTTTCATCACTTGCTTCTCCAGCAAAAATAGTGTGTTAAGGGAATACCCAGCCAGTTCCTGCTATGGCCAGAGGGATCAGCAAGAATTGTGCAGCCTTACTACAAGAACTCACTCTTGGGAACTACTGTGCTGTTTGTAAGCACATTTTTACATTCTTTGACACTTTTCCAGTAAATGTGCTTAGAGAGAAAAAGTAGGATTTTAACCAGGGGCTGAAGAAGCTTTTGTCTGGCCTTGACTAGAATAACACCAGCCCTCTTGTACTTTGCACTGCTCCATACCTGAGTTGTTCTGCTGAAAGGCACTGAGTGACCAGTGAATTCATTGTTTCCTGAGATCTGGCACTATAGCAGAGAGCAAAATACACTTGAGAAGGCAGCGGTGTGTGGTGGGGCTGGCAGCCAGGGCCGATTGTTCCCATACACAAAGAGGGGGCTCACGGGGGACTCAGTTCTTCACCTCTGCTTTTTCTGGCATGAATTCAGCCTGGCCCCTCAAGGAGCAAAGTATTGTCTGTGTGGGAAACAGCACAGATTGAACAGTTTTTTAAGCCAAGTAGCTGCAACTCTGTTACCATATTTACCAAGAGAAAAAGCCAAAAATATTATTGTTCGGTTTAATTTTCCCTGTTCCCTGCTGGCTTGAATGGCTGGAGTTCGGACTACCAGTTGCTTTGCTTCAGTATCACATGGTTGATCATGGTGGTTCCCATCTCATGTGGGGCCACGAACTGTGAGAAGTCAAACTGTGTTTGAAGGTCTCCAAGGAAATCTTGCTTTGCCCTCCAGCCCCTTTCAAGACAGCTGAGCCCAGCACGGGCTGTGAGTGCCCTCGGCTGTTGCTAGAGCCACAGGCACGGCCATTGTTACCCTGCAGGTGGAGGGAGCAGCTGGCACATAAACCACTGGGTTCAAAGTATCAAGTACTCTGGGATCCCCCTGCCACCCATCGCCAGCAACGTTTGGAAGGAACAGGATGTTGGAAAGCTGGCACAGAGGAAGCGTCTTTTTATCAGCAAGAGGAGGGGATTTGCCAAAACACCCCCCAAGTTTCCACACTGTTTGCTTTGAGGCAAACAAACACCCTCAGACGGCGCAGGAAGCGGCGGCAGCGCCGGGCCCCGCCGGGTTACAGCGCGGCGGCGCGGCCGGGGAGCTCTCACTTCCTCTCTTTCTTTGGGAAGTGTATTTGTTATCACAGCCTTGTGGAGGATTTAACCAGTCTGTACTGGGACTGTGGGGAAAGGGCCAGACATGGGCCGGGACGGACATTCGCACAGAAGGAGCACGCAGCTGTTCGGGACAGAGCTGGTGGTGGCGGGACGATGGCGGGAGAGCTGAGGCCGGGGGAGCCCCTGCGGTGGAGCCGTGTGGGGCGGCTGGCCCGGCGCCATTTTGCCGCAGTGCCTGAAGCTCTGGGCGCTGGGGCAGCGGCCATGGGGCTGCTGCGGAGTGTGGGCCGCGCACGGAGCCTCGGCAGGGCCGCCACTGACTCAGCCTCCGGGGAGCTCAGGCGCTGCAGCCCGGTGACTTCATCCTCTGGAAATAGCAACCGAGGAGGAACCATCTCTGTCACTACCATACCCTACAGACACTCAGCCAATAATGGCTCCTTGGCTAAAATGCGTATTCCAGAAAAGGCACCTCATTCCCTGCAAAGCCTTCAAGGGAAAATGACTCCTGCAGTTCCCCTGGTTGCAAAGTAAAGCAAAGCCATGGCAGGAGCTGGCAGTGGCTGTCGCAGGTAATAGGGGCCCGCATTCTTATCACTGGTGAGCTGAGTCTTCCTGAGGTTTCTGCTGGGGCAGCACAGAGCAACCCCTGATATCTAAACTATGGCTCTGCCACAGTGGCCGGGGTTGTTGGAGTTACCATGGAGGCAACTGGGGGTATTCTGTCTGGGTTTTTCTAGGGGAGCAGTGCAGGGACAGGACTTGGGGCACTGGGGCCACTGTGAAGGGCTGGTGTGGGCCCAAGGCAGGTGTCCCACCGCACCAGTCCCTGCATTCACCTGCCTCATCAGCCATGGCAGCCCTTTGCTGGCCACTGCAGGACAGGCTGGCAGGAGCTGCTGCTGCCAGCATGATGCCTCAACCGTGGTGAGAAAAACTCTCCCCAGCCCTACATCCCCAAGCTGGGGCAAGCCCATGGCACAGGGCCAATACTTGCTCCCTCCAGCGTTGCTGTGGAGCTTTCAGAGGTTAAAGCATGTTTCCAGACAGGTTTGGAGAAGGGCTGTAGGACTTCACTGGATTGTGAGGGGCAGAGAAGGTACAGAGGGCTCCAGGAGGGGTTGGGATTGATCAATCTGACCAAGGGAGGGAGAAGCAGAGTGGAGATCAGGGCAGCTTCTAGGCACCTCTACCATTCCTGACATCACAAAGACGCCAAATTTTCCCTTTTATACAGAAAAAAAGGCTCATCAGCAATCACAGCAGGCTGGGTTTGACAGCTCATAACTTAATGGCTTTTAAAAAATAGCCACAGCCTGTTTTAAAAGCTGGTCAAGGTCTCCTCTGCCCTTCCCCCTGGAAAGCCTTTCCAGATCTCACTTTTCTGATATTAGATACTTGCCCTAATCTTTGGCCTTCATTTATTAATGGCTAATTATATCTATTTGCTTTAGTGCCAACATTGTCCTTTAGTTTGAATAGCTTTTTTGCCTACCTAATGTTTGCTTCCCAGCGCTATTTATAGGCAGCAATTGTATCCCCCTGCAGCCACTGTTGTGTTTGGCTGCACGGGCTCTGAGCCTTTGGCCCCTCAAACAGCCCTCCTGCCTCCCTCAGTGTCCCATTCACAGGTGAAGGGGTCAGATGGCCCCAGCCAGTGCCTGGCTCTGGGAGAAACCAGTTTGGTGTCAGCACTGGCCATGATGCTTTTGGGACAGGAGCCTGGGGGCAGCGCCGTGTGTCCTTAGGGAGCCCTGTGGGGTTATTTTTGTGGGCAGCCCCATGGGGTTATTTTCTTAGGCAGAGGCAGGAATCACTCCAGGCTCCTGTTTGCCTTCCCTGTCCCTCCTTCCACATTTCTGTGGGGGCAGAGGAGCGCCCGGCAGCACAGCCCACCAAGGCAGCATGAGAAGGCGTGTGATTCCTTGCTGTACTTTCATCCTGGGATGAAAGGGATGATAGAAAACATTTGTTTTTGTGATAAAAGCAATTGACCCCGGAGGAATCCGCTTCCCCAGGGTGGCCTGCAGCAAATCATGGAGATAAAGCACAACAGGCAGAAAGCACCAAGTGCTTCCAAGCCTCAGAGCAGCTGCAGAGCAAATCCTTCCCTACGTGGAAGGAAACCCACACGGGGCTTCCACAGCTGCTCCCAGGCCCAGACAACATGGCCAGAGATGGTTTTAGTGGATTTTGTTGGGAATGGGAAGGTCTGCAGAGAAGGACACTGTTTTGTTTGGTTTTTTTAATGAATGGCCAGATTTTTTTATTGGAGACATCTTCACCAGAGATCTCAGCCGGGCTTTTAATAGATGGGTTCCTCGCCAGCGGCAATTGCAAATTGATTGCAGCAGAAATGGCAAGTGAAGACAAATATAGTGCAGGCTGCCTGCAGGGAGAGTGCGCGGAGGAAACTTCAGATGCTATTTTTGGTGTTTTGTCTCCACTGCTTACAGTATTTCCAATCTTTGGTTTTCCTTAAAAAACTATTTGGGGTTAGGCTTTTTTTTTTTTTT
>VXBU01007090.1:812462-844482 GCA_013400315.1 Bombycilla garrulus
ATTTTGATTTTGAGAGGTTAAAGAAAGTTCCATTCTCTGGAGAAAGCGTTGGGTGCCATGCCCATGCCCAGCTCTGTGGAGCTGCTGGGTGCTGTGGCCCAGGTTGGTCTGGCAGCAGGGTGAACTGGTGTTGCTGCTGCCTCCATCCCCTCCACTGGGACCAGAACATGGGCACCTTGTGAGGGTCAGGAAAGTACAGCACTCTGGCTCATAAAGAAATGAAATTCTCCCACACTGCTGAGACGTGGCTGCACCACAGGGGCTGGCAGCAGCAGCCCCAGCAGTGATCTGTGCTGCTCACCACCAGCCCAGAGTTGCCCTTGCTCCCAGCCAGCATCAGGAGCTGCAGCAGCCAGAGGCTCCTGAAACACTGGGAGACCCAGGAGGGTGCTGCAGGTGAAGCATTTGACCTGGAGGGGGTCAGCTCAGGGCTGCAAAATCATAAATCCAGGTGTGATCAAGAGTGCGTGTGCTGGAGTCCAGCAGGAGGAGGGTGCTGGGAGTCACTCAAGTTACTTGGCAGAGCAGGAAAACACTCCCAAGTTATTGCTGGGCTTGGGGAGCCGCAGCTGTGTGACACTGGAATGGTGTTAAAGGCTGATATCCCAACCTTCTCAGACCCAGGGGATGGTCAGGACGTGGTGGCAGATTGAGGCGCAGCAGACGTGTCTGTCTCACTGACACATTGTGTCCATGGCTGTGAGAGATAAGGCTGCAGTTAGAAATAAAGGAGCAGAAACGCTCATAAAAGTGACAAATAAGGATGGGGAAGATCTGGGTTTAACTACAGAACAGTGAAATAAAAGCAGCTCACAGCAGGGCTGGCTGTGACCGCACAGCCAGTGTCCGTCTGGCAGTCTGGGGTGTTTGCAGCAACAGCTCAGGGAGACCATCAGCATCTGGAAGCATTTTGGACCGTAGGATAGGATTTATTTGCTGCATAGGAGGCTTCCTGGTATGAGAAGCCCCAGATGTTCTTCTGCCATCTTTTAAAACATCCCTATTTTGTGCAGACCCTGTTTCGCCTTGATTTGATCAAGCTGGAATCTGTCATTCACTAAAAAAATCCCTCAATTTCCTATGCTTGCCTTTAAACAGTGTAAAAGGCCCTTCTCCACCAGCATGCTGGATGATGCTGGCATTGGGTGACAGCAAAAATGGGAAAAACAAGTTGTTTATCAGTGGGTCAGTGAGCCCTTTAGCAGAGGGCTCCTGTGGGTCAGTCACACCCAGCCAGGCTGATGTTGCATGTCCAGCACAGCCCAAGGCTTGTACCCAGACACTCAGCATTGGCCACCATGAGCTAGGGTGGACTGTGGCTGCTGACAGCTTCTGGGAAGAAGAAAAAAAAAATTGGGAAAAAAAAAACTTTAAAAAACTTTTAAAATGTTTTTAAGGCAGTCAGTATCATCCACCTCTGATAACCACTCTGTACCAGCCACCCAGCCTGCAGTGCAGGATCAGGATCACGGTGCCCCACGGTGCTGCCTGTCCTGCCCCACTGGGCACCTCTGGGGGAAGAGGCTGAGTGCCAAAGTGGGCACATACCCTTTGCCTGGGGTTTCCCAGCTGGGAAGGTTTTCAGCTGGCCTTGCTGGGGCTGGAATGTGCAGATGTACCAGGGAGAAGCACAGCAGTGCTTGGGAGCAGTCCAAGGTAAATGCGTTTGGTGCCACACGCGTCTGCCCGGCTCCACCACTGGCACAGGCACTGGCACTGCACCACTGCAGGATGAGGCTGCTGACCAGACAAACTCCCTGTTTGGGGCTGCAGAGGTCTCAGGGGCAGCACACGCCAGCTCAGCCCCCCCAGGAGGTTATTTTGAAAGAGAAGGCAGCTTGTGGAGGAGGTTTTGTGGCTGGGGATCAAAGTCCTTGGCAGCCGCCCAGATTCCCAGTATTTCGCTGTTGCACAGCCCGGGTCTGCAGCTGGGTTTGTGTGCCAGGCCGCGGCAGGAGGCGGCGGGGGGGAGGAGCCCAGGGCTTGCGGGGGTAGAAGGGCTCGGCTATCCCAGTGCCGGGATGCTGGGGTCAGCCCTCTTGCCTCTCGCCAGGAAACATGGAAATAGGGGTCAAGCCCCATGGCCACCTCCGGGAAGGGCGGGTGGGAGGCAGGGATGCTTGGGAAAGGGGCTGACTGTCGCTAGCAGTCACAGGGAAGCGGCTTTTCTTTGTCCACCAGTGGAGGCATCGTGTCCAGGTCCTGTAGCATCCCAGCTAGTCCAGCATGGCTGGACCTTCCCCGTCCTAATTTGGGCAATGCCAGCCTCACCCCGGGCAATAATCCTGCTTTCTCCATCCTGCTCCGTATCTGCCAGTCCTGGGCTGTCTCCCGGTCCCCAGTGTTCCTAGGGTCTCGGCTGAATAAACACATTTTTCGCCGTGTTTGTGGCTGCAGACCTTGTGGAGCTCTGGGAGGAGGCAGGCAGGGACACAAGGAAGACGTCAACTGACTTTTACAGCTTTGATTAGTTAAGAGCATATATTTACATAGTGAATAACCTGGAGGGTCACATTTTAAGACACTGATGTATTCCCCCTCCCAGCAAACAACGTGCTTATTCCCGCCGGGTTTGTGGGGTGGGACGCAGAGCTTGGTTCCCTTGCCAGCCCCACTCCCAGTGCAGACAAGGGAACCAGTAACACCACCCACCCCACCTTGCCAGGGCTAAGTAAATATTCCTGGTTTCTCCTCTGCCCATCACAGTGAGACTTTTCCCAGGTCCGGTCTTGCAGGGGCGTAGCCGGTGCTCCCTCCCTTGTCTGTCTCTGTTGGTTTTCCATTTCATGCGGCCGTATTTCCATAACCAGCTGTTTGGGGTGGGGGGTGTCAGCTGTCACCTCTCGGTGACTGTAAGTGGCAGCAAAGGGCTGGGTGTCACCGCCATTCCCATGGCAAGCAGGGGCTGAGGGAGCACGGCTCTCCCACACTACCGCCAATCCCGCCTTCGTCGCTGCCGGACACTGTCAGCAGACACTGGGCTGGCAAGAAACCGGCCTGGCACTTGCCACAGAAAAGGGTAGAAAACTGTTCAGGTTTGGGGCCAGGAGCTGTTCCTGCTGTATTGTTATTATTGGCAACCTCTGTTATAAGGAAAAACAACAAAATTAGGAATAGATGTAAAGAGCAACGTGTTTTTTTCTTAGTTCAGCTGAGCTGTTGAGAATAAATCACTGGGTATTTTTGCAAACACTTGGCGAGGCTGGGGAAATCTGCTGGGAGCCGGACTGCTCAGGTCAGGGCTGTCCTGCCAAGAGATGATTACAGCCTGTCCTGGGGACAGAGGAGCGGGGAACGGG
Source organism: Bombycilla garrulus (assembly GCA_013400315.1). Classification (NCBI taxonomy): domain Eukaryota; kingdom Metazoa; phylum Chordata; class Aves; order Passeriformes; family Bombycillidae; genus Bombycilla; species Bombycilla garrulus. The sequence goes on from VXBU01007090.1 coordinate 815,762, forward strand.
GCCAAGAGGTGTCTCAAGTCCAGGAGTTAGATTACGGGCTGCGGGGTCAGCAAAACCCTCCCGTGCTCTGGGCGGCACCTGAACCCTTTCCAGACAGGAAACCACCCGGAGCACGATGGGCCTGGCAAAGGGCCTTTGGTAGGGGGCAGGGGGCTCCAGCAGCCCTGTCAGCAGATGGCAGATGCTCAGGGGAGAATTAATCAGTCAATACGTGGCATTTCTGCCCAGCATTGAGATGAAGGGTCTTGGCTTCTGCCATCCCATGTGTCTTGGGGGCAGGGTGCTCCCCAGACCCACACCATGCTGCATCCCACAGCTCTAGGGTTGCAGTCCTTAGAAGTGGACCCCCCTGCTCCCGACCCCCTTCCTGGAGTTGCACAGAGGCAAGGTGAACATCTTGGCAGATTGTGACCTCCCCATCAAAGCACAGATGAAATTTGTAATGTTCCTGTCTTAAAAATTTAAGTTGCTAGAGTAGGTTAAATATCCAGCTCAGCACAGTGCCTGGAGTCTATTGGAGCAGTTATTGGAGCAGTTAATCTGTAACAAAACGAGTTACACGTTGGTAGAGCTTGGCCTGTTGAGTTTTTTTAGCATCCATGTGTTTTTTCCAAGGGAGGGGGCTCGCTCACACCCTGCTCGCAGAGCACGGATGCTCTGTCAAGGAATCGGTGCCAGCCTGAGCTTTGTTTGGGCCAGGGCCCAGCTCTGCCACCTCCACACCCCTGCCACACTTTCACCTGCCTTAAAATCAACCCCACAGAGCAACAAAGCCACAGGGAGCAACAGATGAGCCCAACCAGAGCCACTCAGAACTCCTACCAAGGGGACACATTTGGAGATGGTGGCAGAGTGCTGAGGGATGGGGAGCAGGGGGACAGTCCTCAGGTCTCCATCTGTGCCCATCCAGTAAGTCCAGCATCCAGTGCTGACCACAGAGAGACTTCCCTGGGAGAACAGCAACAACCTTTACTTCTCTGTCCAGTGGCTGAAGGGATCAGAGATTTGTGTAGCTCAGTTTCATGTAAACATGGGAAAAAGAGAGGAAAATGGGAAAAAATTAGGAGGTGGGGTAACTACCAGCTCTGCTGATATTGCTGCTGGTGCCCAGGGCAGATCTGACTGCCCTGTGATGTGAGGGCAGGAGATCCTCGCACAGCCCAGCTGCTGCCCTCGCCTCTTGGACAGAATTCAAGTGTAGGACTTGCTGCCCAGCTCGAAGGAGATGAGCTTGGCTTTCAGAGTTGACATGCAGAAACCAGAGAAGTTTCCATGAAGCCCTTCACACTGACAGTGTTGGGTGAAGCCCTGGCTCTTGTTACAACTCCTGGGATTTTGAAGTGGCAAAACCATGGTGTGTTAATGCTCACAAACAGGCGCCAGAACAACAGCTTGTATGGGCAGAGGGATGGGATGTTCTGTCTTGAACCAGCTTGGCTCCCTCCTAGGCACCAGCACCAATCCTGCCCTCAGGAAGGAATTGTGTCCCAGCCAGCAGAGTCAGGCCATGGTATTGCTGGACACGAGCAGCTCACAAAGCCAGTAACTGCTCCTGGCTGTCAGGATTTGTCTGATTGTGGCACAGCAGACAGGAAGAGCCAAGGAGAGAGAAAAGGAGAAAAAAAGGGAAAAAATAGAAAAATAAGAGAGAAGAGGAGGAAAAAAAGGACAAGGAGAAAAAACAAAAGATGCAAAGGAGAGCAATGGCAGGGGACGGCACTGCTGCATGATCAGGAAAAGGCTGGAAAAATCTTGGGGGTCTCCCCCGCCCTGAGAAGGACAGCTGGGCATGCTGCCAATGTCCCATTGCTGCAGCTGCATCTCAGCTTATGTTCATCGCACTGAAATAATTTTTCCTTTCAATACCAGGAGCCTGAGCATCAAAGAGGCCCAGTGCAGTGCTCAGCAGTGCATTCCCTGGGTTGGGGCTGGTTTCCAGCAGGAGCTCCCAGCTCCATCGCCTGCTGTTCTGGGCAATGCCCAGCAGCCAGGGAGCTGTGGCCAGGCACTGCTGGTCACAGGCAAGGCAACCCCTGGACTCCAGCAGCTGGACACAGCTCCAGCACCCCACCTGTGTGTGCAGGCTTTGTCCCACCTCGCCGTTCTTTTGCATCCATAGTGCAAATGGGAAAAGCAAAGATTAAAAACACTCCCCCACCCTCTGGCGTAGCAGCAAACACTTCATCATGCAAACCTCAGTGTAATGGTCACTGCTGTGCTGATTTAACCGGCCCTGTGGGCTGGGTGTCTCCTTGCCAGGCCAGCTGCTGGGTTTCTAGGAAACCAAGGGATGAGGCAGGTATCTTTAGTGCAGGTTGATGGCCTGATGTGATGAGATGCAGAGCAGGACCAGGACCATGAGTGCCTGGCCACCACCCTGTGCTATGCTGGGCAGGAGCAAAAGCCCTTGAGCAGGAGAAGCTGCTGCTGCCAAGGCAAGACGTGAGTGAGACATCCACACCCAGAGTCCCGAGCTGCAAAATGAGTCACTGCCCTGTGCCGACAGCATCCAGCCTCGGGACACGCTGGCTCCACGCCCCCGTGGGCCTGCTCAGTACAGGATGGACGGCTGAGCAAGGTGGGGGCTCTTCTCTTGGCTATGCTGCTCAGGATTTCAGCCATGGTGTGGGGTGAATCACGATTTCAGCCCCACATCTGCCCTGCTCACTTGCATTAGCCTTTGGATAACAATCCCTGGGGCACAGAAAGCACTGCCCACGAGCCTGAGCTCCGCACTGCCTGCCTGCCCCTTGGCAGGGACACTGAGCTGCACATCATGGCCCTATGGACCAGCAACCACCAGGGCAAATCCTCAGGTGGGGCTCAGCCACAGCATCCCCTCCATGAGCAGTCAAGACATTGCTGAGCATCAGGACAGCCCCCATGACCCCACAGCATCCTCCAGCCGAGCCCCTGTGCGACCTGGATCCCTCCAGCCTGCGCTTCAGTGTCTAAATATCACCGTGAGGCGCAGGGAGCCTCTGGAGCACCCGTGGCAGGAGATTTAGCGGCCCATTGCCTCGGTAACACGCCCTGCCCCCGCTCAGCCGTGCCCGCGGATGCTGCCGCACTTTGGGAGTGATGGCTTTGCCTCTGTACAGTGCCTTTTGCCAGAGGGATCTCCGTTAGTGCTGCAAATGACACATACGTGTGTGGAGGCTACACGCATCAGTCACATCCTCCCACCTCTGCAACACACCGGGTCCTCCGAGATACAATCACCCGGGGAATGGAGAAGAGGCAAATGCAATTACCCCCAGCTGCGGTTTAGTCAATACGTGGAGCAAAACCTCTGCTCTTGCAAAGCTGCCCAGAAAGTTTTGTTTGTCCCACATCTTGAGGACAATCCTTTCTGATCTGAAACCAGTCAGACAGGAACAGGTATTGCATTTGTCTCCAGAAAAGCAGAGATTACTCTAAGTCTTCAGGAATTACCAAATTTGAGTTGACGTTTGGAGGTGTTTCTATGCAGATGAGCCTTTGGTAAATCCAGCACTCACAGGTAAGGTGCAGCCATGTCTTGGCATTAACCAGTATCACAGATCTGTCTCACAAAATACGTGGGCAGCTATTCCTGCCCAGACAAACGTGACAGTCTGTCCCCTGACCCAGTAAATGCTGTGACCGAGAGGGGTTTCTAATAAAGGCCTGGGGATCTCAGCCTGTACAGTATGGACAGCTTTGCTGGATTAGAAACCTGATTAATGGCCTCGGGGGAGATTAGAAATTGCTATTTTGAGAGGGGGTTTTCATAGCAGGCTCTGTGTAATCGCCAGTGCCAGCGGGACAGCCTTATCCTGGCTATTTTCTTGGGGAGCCAACACTCCTGGGAGCCCCGGCTGGCCAGGCCAAGGAGAAACACTTGTCTCTGCTAATAGGGGGAGGCATGTTTACATGTTTTAGCTCTGAAACACTGAGCAAACAAGGCAAGATAATCATTAACTTCGGGAGCTGTTAACCTTCAGCGTGAGTTTTGGCCAGTAAAGGAGAGATCTGCCAGAGCAAGGTCTCTGTTTTAGTAAACATTGTAAGAATGACGTGAGAAAGCTTTTGTTTTTGTATATTATGAGTAGGTAATTAAAGGGCATTAATTTGTGTCTCCAGCCTCGATGCTGTGAGAAACTTTTCATTGCAGAAGAGAGAGATAAAGGGGGTGGGGAAAGCACTGTTTTAAAAAAAAAATCCATTGGCTTCTTCGCCTTGGGAGCAGGGGCAATAAAGCACATCATCGGTGGGAGGCTATGGGTCTGTAGCTCATACACGCTCATTTGCTGATTTTCATGTCAAATAAATAGTATTTAGACCTAAAAATTGCTGCAGGAGTTTAATCAGTTAAGCAGTGATAGTTCAGGAGCAAAGAGCAGCACCTTGTCCTCTGCCCTCTGGGTTCAGGGACTCCCAGCACAGGGCTGCACACCCAGCCAGGCAGGGTGGGAGCACAGTGGCTCCCTCGGGTTGGTTCGGCACCAGATCAAACATCCGTCTCATGCCTGACCACAAATTGTTATTGCTGCCCCTTGGGTAACACATTCTGTGGGGGAAAGAAGAGGAACAACAAAAAAGCAAAATTCTGCAGACTTTGGACTGTTATGGGTATCATAAAAAAGCAGGGAATTGAGGAAGGAGGAAGATAAAAGAGGAAGAAAGGAAGGGAGGATAATTTAAGTGGACAGGAGCAGATTTTCAATCTTATCCGTGATAGTTGGTAACAGAGTGGAGCATGCCAGCCAGTCAACAGTGCTTGTTTGACCACCAGTGGGAAACAGATGATGAATTCAACTCTAAGGAGATTATGGCCAGAAACAGCCCCTTGCCCCCAGGAGCAGCTGCTGGGAGCTGTGGGTTGCCAGCCCAGGCTGACCTCGGGCAGTGCACAGGAGGCTCTGCTCACTGCCCAGCACAGGCTGTTCGGGCAGGGGCACCTCCTTCTCTGCAGGGCACACAAAAAGCAGTGCCATTTGCTATTTAATGCAAGGCACAGAGGGGGATAGTTTTGGGAGAGGCCTGAAGTGTCACAAAATGTCACGTTTTCTCACGGATTTGCACTTGTGCCTGGTCTGCAGGCGGGCTGTCGGAGCTGGAGCAATCCAGCTCTTTCCTGGGCAGAGCCACCCTCAGCAGTCGGTCCTCACCCTTCTGTCCCAGTGCCCCACATACCTTTCACACATGGCTTTATGGCACTCAGCTTGTTCTCCTCTAAATGGTTTCACAGTGTTCAACAGTTCCAGTTTAACAGAATAAAGGTTTACTGTGATAACATCAGCAGGTTTCCCCTGCGCATGGCAGAGAATCTATTAAAATTAGTTTAGGAAATATATTTGTTTAGGAAAGCCCCCCCAGCCCTCAAAAGCACGTGCTTTACAGCTTCAACCCAACCCCAAATGGAGCAATTTCCCCAGGGCCCAATTGCAAAACAAGCTGCTCTGGCCCTTGGCAGCCCTGCTCCCTGTCACAAGATTCCGGACTTCTAGTGGGTTTTAAAGAAGGTTTTGGAAAAAAGTTTGTTTGCACAGGCAATGCACAGAGTTCCTGCAGTTGGGGTTTGGGTTTTTTCCCTTTTAGTGTTACACCTCTGTGGGAGTGGTTTTATATGATCGTGTACTGAAACATTTTGAATAATCTTTTCTGCAGAATAAAGCTTATATGATTTCACCTTTAAATGGACAAATACTTCAACTCAATTCAAGCACAGCTATTAGTGCCACTTAACCAACAGCTAAAAAAATCCCAAAACTTTTACCATAATCAGGCATTTTAATTCATTGGAGTTTTAACTTTATAACATTTGAAATATAAGAAAAACATTTCAGATGCCCAATACAGCATTGCTGCTCTGGCATCAGCTCCAGGTCCTAAACCGGAAGGTTTCGCTCATGTTGTAAAACTAATTTAACTTCTATCAGGTGTAAAAGAAAGCAGATGATCATAGCTAATCATGTCAACAAGATGTTCTGAAAATTAAATAACAGTCACAACCCCTCCTGCAGGTACAGCCATGATATTCCATGCCAGAATGGACTTTGCATACATGTACATGTTTTAATGATGTCAGGATGCAAACTCCATTTTGAGTAAAGGACTAGTTTGGCCCTGCCATTGTTTTTGCTTAAACTAGAAATCACTGAAGTGTATTTGGGCAAGAAAGAAAGTTAAGCTATGTTTACTATTAAAATACAGAAATCAGACCATGAAAAATCTACTCATTAATTCGTTAAACACTGAAAAACCTGTATTGTCTGCTTTCTAGAGTGATCTTTACTAAGTAAAATCTTCAGGCAATCAGGTTAGCATAGATTGAAGTGCTACCAGGATCACAGAGTACCTCAGCTCAAATCTTAGTCAGCCATACTATAGAAATGAATGAGCCAAACCCTGAGAACAGCTCAGCCTCTGCTAGGGGAGAAACAGTTAATGCTCTTCAGTGCCATGGCTCAGCAGAGCTGCTTCACAGCCAGGAGCTACTTTGTCCAGCCTCAGTTAATCCCCAGCTGCTGTGCCTGCTGGAGGTGAGTGCCAGCAGCAGCACAGGTGCTCACTCCCTGCTCAGACCCATCTGGGGCAGAGCCAAGGGCAGGGAGCAGAGGAAGAGACAGAAGTGGGAAGAACCTCACATGGGCAGTGACCCAGCTGAGCCCTGTGCAGGGAATAAGCTCAGCTCTAGTTGTGGCTGTTTTCCAATTCAGGCTACCTGGACTCTGCCAGTACAGACCGACTGCTGTCCCCAGTCACAGCTGGGGGGAGAACCCTCAACTGCACCACAGCCCAGTTACTGAAATTTAACAGGGCAAAAAGACATCTAACAGAAGGTTCTCAAGCTTTAGCTGAGACACCTACCCATCCTTGTCTACCTGGAAGTCAGATATCCTGGTGTTTTCCAGCTGGTGAGACAGAACACTGGAGTTCACATTGCCAAAATTATTCTGGTAGCCCAGTTGCTCACAGTTGGAGTTTTTATAGTCCCTCTGATACACCAAATATAATGGGATGTTACAATGAACATCTCAAATCTGAAAGATACTTGTTATTTGGATCTTTATTACTTCAATTATATCCTGTCAAAAGGTAGGTTTTTATACAATGAAGACCATACATCTCACATAAAATGCCATTTTATCCCCAGGGTTTGGGTTTTTTCCAGATCTGGAAGGATCCTTATTTCATGTCCCTGAGACAGCACTTCAATAAGAAAAAGGGTAGCTGGCTGTCTTCCATTTTCTCAAGATGGAAATAATATGTTTGATCTTGCATGAAGAATATCCCTACCCCTTTGTGAGATGAAATGATGGATTATTGAAGACACTGTGTAAGCGTGTACTGAATGACTTCATTCTGAGCCTCAGGCAGTTCAGAGGGATCATATCACTGACAAGACCAATAATCTGATCAGAAGAGCTACAGGAGTTCCTCCCAGCCAATGCAGAATCAACAGAGGGAGTGCTGTGCTCAGAGTGCTCCTCAGGTCTACAGTGATCAAACTGACACAACCAAAAGCACAGTCACACTTCAGTTCCTCTCAGGATTCATTCGGGCTTGTGCAGACTGACTCTCACTATGCAGAGCTCCTACAATTGGCTGAAAATAGCAAAAGCCCTAAAAGTAACAACACAAGTTTCTGTATTTGGGAAAGATTTGTGAACTGAAAAAAGCCCAAATGTTTTGTGGCAGTCCTAAAACCACACAAAAATAAGATTCAACCTATTTATGAGTCAAGAGCAACTAAGAGCACTGTCTTCTCTCTCTGACCCTACCAGAGGATAAAGCCTGAGAACTCAATTAGCAAGAAAAGATAGCACAAAACTAACAGGTAACCCAACAAAACAACTGAAAGCTTTTATTGTGATACCTCGAATAGATACAGTATAGTGAAACAACAAATGATGTACAGTATTGCAAGGACAAAACAGCAACACAGCCATGTCACCTGTAAAAGAAAGCATTTTAAAGAGTTTAAGAAACAATGAGGCACAACTCAACTGCCATTTATGACTCATGCTTTAGACCTTAAACCACTTGTAACAATCCTTTTAAAAGAAACCTCTGAAGCATCTGTTCCTTTTCCAGTAAGTGTTTATACTGCTGGTTGGCTTAACATGAGTCTCAGTGAAGTCCAATAAAGTGTCCAAGAAGTTTAACAATAATTTGACAGCTTCTTCCTCTCATGGCCAATATCCAGGGCTGGAGATGACTGAAGTTTGGTCTGTGAGCCTGGAGGTCTCTGCTGCTGCAAGGTGGCTGCTGAGATGAGCGGGCAGGAGGAGCCCTAGAGCGGCACGTGGGGGAAGTGCGTGGCCACCAAGCCTGGCTCCCGGCCTTGGGGAGCTCTTGCACTGATCCACCAGCGGGAAATACAGATGGCCTTTGGTTATGGGTGCAGTGGGGACTCTTCAGAACCTCTTTGTTTTCAACTCAAAGAAATGTCATAACCCATATTCCCCCTCCTCTCCCAAGGACTGCAAGCACACAGGAACACCACCCACACTGGTCATTATGCTGGGCCTTGCTACTGGGACATTAAGATTGTTACAACAATCTTCCTTCACACAGTTTGCCATTGTACAGCTTACAACCAACAAGGGAAATTCAGATCCCGGCCCTTTGAACTGGCAGATGAAATTAAGATTACCAGGCCGCTAAAAGCGTACAGCAGGAGTGGTTAGGCTGAGCGGTCAGCAATCCCTCACCCAATGCTGCAGCTGATTTCACAGCAAGTTTGCAATGTTACAGGATTTTTATACATGGCAGCATTGCCTTTTAGTAATCAAAAAAGTACTTAAAGTAACCGTCCAAAGAAGAACTCTAGGGTTTGGAGGCAGACTCAGTCCTGGAAAACCATTGTTACAACCATTATTTTGGAGCTAGACAGAGAAAGTGTGGTCAGATAACTAAAGTCACACCAAATTATGATTAATTACTTTAGGACAGGCGTGGCTTTAGAGGTTCAGTGGAAAAAAACTTTCAATACATGTACATTTTCGCTAGCAAATTCCTATGCATCCCAATGAACATTTCTTCTAAGCCAGCTCATAGTCAGTTCATTTGGTCCAAGAAAGAGCCAGCAAGAAACAAAGGTTCACAAAAGCTTTTGTTACAATTTATAAAAAACAAAATACAAAATAAATGTTAAGACCAAAAATAACCAGTACAAGTAACAAAAGTGCTCAAATTGGAGGGGAAGTAAACTTACCCAGAGCAAACACATACAAACTTTAAATATAATCTGTAATATATTACAAAAATTGGTTAGAGGGAAAATGCTTTAGTAAAATTTTTTTTCAAGTAAGTTTATTTTTCTTTCAAATGACTGCTGGAGGGTTCAGTGACCAGACTGACCTCTTCACATCAGCCAGCAGTCATTGCTATCTGGATTCAACTTTCACCAAAACCAATAACAAGAATTCTCTATATCTTTACCAGGGGAGAAAATAACCACTGATGCTGCCAAACAACATGGGAAGAAAATTCACAGATACCCTCAAAAGAGTAAGTCTCAGGAATTGTTACATGGCAGCATAAAATAGTGATTCTGTACTAGTTCAACTCTTTACTCCTTCTAAGCATCCACTCTTAATAAAGACCAAAACCAACATTGCTTTGTTTGGTTCTCTTAAAAGCCATAAATATCACATATAGGTCATTAACTCTTTATGCCAGTAGTCTGAAGCTCTATGTGCTAAGCACTTGAAGTCCCAACCTTTGGCATCAAAGTTAATTAAGGTTTTGGTGAAAATGTCCAGTTTGAAATATAAATAATGCACTGAAGAAAGAGGTTGAATTTCTAAGAAGAAGACTGTGTTACAGACAGCAGTAGCTTACTAACAAGAGCTAGCTGAACCCCCAGTTTTGGAGAGAAAAATCTTTAATACTTTACATATTTTCTTTAATTTCAACTCTCTCTGGAAAAGCAGCCATTACTTTTGCCTTCAGTCCAGTGTACTGTCTCAGCAAGTCTGTAGCCAGGAAACAAGAAAAGCCCAAAGACACAAACCTCACACAAGCTGTTCACAAGTATCAACATTGCAACAGGACTTGGAAGCCAGCACAGACTTTTTGCTGATGGAAGTTTTAGTGCCTTCCTTGTTGGCAACATACATTGCAATGGTGGAAAACAAAATCCCAAGAATTCCAGGTCAAAAAGAGCACGAGACAGGCAACACCCAAGCCCATCTTGCATCAATGACATTGTTAAAAATGAGACCTGATGTGAACAAAAAGTTGCAATGTGTAAGCCACAAAATCCAGGCTGAGCTTAACTGTACCACCTCAGGCCTCTGGACTGAAACCCAACAGCTTGAACTACTTCTCTAATTCTTATACTTTTAATTCATGGGTATCAATTATGACAACATCTGGCAGGCATGACATTTAGCCAGCCTGCATCACAGAGAATGTGTACACCTGGGAGAATGCTCTTCTCATTCCTCCTACCCACAAAAACACTGGAAAGCTGGTTTTAAGGATTTGTATTGCCCCTACCCATTGGCATAATTTTTTCACGTCTGACAATTTCTAAAGTGCAGCAGAGTTCAGAAAGCCTATGAGAGATTCCCAAAAACAGAACAGCAGCAGCAGCACCTGTGATTAATTTCACAGGTGCCATATTAGAATTGTTATTGAGAGAAAGGGATTTCGTATTGCAAGGCTTCTGTATTGTTCAGTTATAGGACTTACGTAGTGTTAAAGGGGTTTTTTTTTCCAAACAGTTTGTCCTCAACCATTAGAAGGGTTAACATACAAAAAGTCTGTAGAGACTGTTTAATTTGAAAATTAAGTTAGCAAATTTATGTAGAGCGTTTCTTTCACAGTTGCTCAGTTTGCATACACAGATACTACAGCTCATATTGTGCATATACTTTCCAGAAGTTTCTCTCATTAACTGATTCCATTAAAGAAACAGCATGAGAACAAAAGAGAAGGTGAGTTTCATATAAATTTTTATTATAAAAAGATACTTGGGGATGATTTAGCCAGCAAACCAGGAAACCTTTTCCCCACCCCCAAATTTTAAAAACTATCTTGCTATTTTATTTTATGAAAAAACAAGTCAAACTTCCCTTCCCTCCTATTACTCCTCCTTTTCCTACAGGTACTATATTAATTTTCATGTCATAGGCTCTGGCCATTTCTCACAAAAATAAATATTTTTGTTCAAATGTAGCAGAAGCAGAAGACTTCAACAAGTTTCCTTGACAACAACCTCTTTGTCCAGTGCATTAGGACTATACATGTAAATGGAACCAGCCATAAAAGTTTACTGATGCACAAGTCCCTGTTACTGGCAAAGGTACAGTACCAAAACTTTGTTTTTTCCTAATATACCAACTAATTTTTTTTCCAAAATAGAAGATGCATATATTTTTCTGTCTTTTTAATCTTGCAAGCTATAGTTTTATAAATTTTTTTATCCAGCAAAATCCTTAGGGAATATGTTGGTCTTAAAGGAACATATTCTATAGCATTATTGATTTTACATCTTTGTTATTAAGATACCAACCTCTGGCATAACCTTTCCTAACAACTTGAGACCTGCTAACTTCAGTCAGTGCAATTGAAGTATTTTTTGAAGTGAGCACTGTACCTTTAACCAATTCACCTACAAGATGTACATAGGTTGTGGTACACTCAAATTGAAAAAAGAAATTAATAACTACAATACTGCATCCTCTTCACTGCCAAACACATCAGAAATTGCTACATATAAAAAAGCACCCCATCCCATACATTCTTTCAGACTGCTCAGGTACAGAACTTCTACAGGACTGGAGTGTAGGTGTTTAGGCAAGAAGCATGCACAGCAGAAGTAGCATTAAAGGCATAGGTCAGAGAGAGATGCTAACCAGTAAAATCTGTTTTCAATTAGTGAACTGTTTCTCTAGTCTGAGAGAGTTTAGAAAAAGGTCATCCAAAATGTTCCAAAACAACTGTTCACACAATAATACACGTACAAAAAGAGGGAACTTACACAAGGAGAAAAGGCAAACATGGCCCAAAATAGCCACTTACACTACACTACTCATTTGTGAGGTTTCAGAGTTCAGTGATATTCTCAGGGCCACTCTAGCCAAGCTCTTCCTTTACTTTGCATTAGTCTTTGTAAAGCCTGTTCCACAGAATATAGTCCAAACAGAAGGGAAAAGGTTGTGGTTCACTCCCAGCCATTGTCTTTTATCATGTGGGCAAGTTCAATGATAAATTTTCCTTCTTTGTATTTCTGACTGCTCTCAAAAGCATGTTCCTGGAAAGGGAAAAAATAAAATCAAGACAACACTGAATTAAACTCAGGAAATTAAGTATTTTAAACATCAAACTTACATTAAAAATACCAACCAGGAGCTGTTACAGTTAACGACTCATATTGGTTACACCAAGTAAGGGGAGGGAGGGAAAAAAAAGAGGTTGAAATGCATTGAGAAGGAAACAGAAGCAAACTTCTCCTTAGTGGAATCTACTGCACAGACCTTGCTGTAGAACTATCCATGTTCTCTCTCTGCTTAGGGAATTTTAATGCTTTTTTAAGTGAAGGTTAGGAAATGGCATGTTATATGTGTTATTTATTTATTCCCAGAAGTAATGAAGAGAGGGAATGCAAATGTCTTCAAAAGCTCTCCTCTCCTCTATATTCATCATCACAGGGAATGCATTAGGAAAACTTCTAAGATCTGAAGCTACACTGAATCAGTGAAAATCCTACCCTAACATTTTCAAAAGTCTCAAACTTGCAACACAGCTGCAAGCTGTACAAATTTACATAGGTACATTTTCAAACAACTGACTCGAGTCCACATTATTTGCAAACAGTGTAATATGCTCAGTACTGTTTATTGTCATAATAGGTTTTTTTTGCTGTATAACCAACTTTTGCAATCCAAGACTCTACAGACTCACTTTGACAATTTCTCCAACCTGGTTTAGTGCATGTGTGCTTGGCAGTCTTGCAAAAAGATTACCAAATACAGAAATATTAGATAGCTGTAAACTATCTAATAAAACTGATAACTATATTAGAGCCTGATGTACAAAAAGCACCAGAGCTAACTCACCTAAACTATCAGCAAAGGTGCTACTCAGTGGCTACTCAAACATCTGTGCTTCAACATACAAACATTTATTGAGGATTTAAGTATATTGCTTACATATTTCCATCCAAGAGTGGTTTTACAGTTTTCACAATAGATATCTGCTACAGCATGTAAACCTGTCAGAAGAACTCTCTCCTCTGCTGGACCACAGCCCACATTTACCCTGAAAAAAAGGAGAAATTGTGTTAACAGATGAGTGTGCTTCATTTATTACCCCACTTTTTCTCCTGCAGACAAAAAATAGTTAAAAAAATGCCTAGCTCACTCAATGCTGCACAAGTAACTTCCTCTGTTACACTGAGCAGAAGGACAGGAAGAAAAAAGTGGGTTGTTTTTTGTTTTTAAATGGCTGTGGTGTCACTGTTGGTGATACCCACTTACTCCCAGCAACAAAGACAAGCTAAATAGTTAAACTTCCAGAGAACAGAACACTACACAGTAACTGGATACTTCTACAGTTTCAGGCTTTACTTCAAAAACAATTTGAGACCTCTCTAATGGAAGCCTGTACCAGTGAATCAGCACCAACAGCTGAATTTAGAACCAGCTCCAAAATAGCAGCAACAAAAAAGCCTCATAAATATTTCTTTGCTACAGATCAGCAGACTAAGCTCTGATGAACAAACAGCAATTTCAAAACAAAACATCCCATGAAGTACTGCATCAAGCCAGTTTTTCCACAGATGAGTCTACACAGAAAACATGAGACAAGACTAAATCAAGTTTTTAGACAGCTTTAAACGAGCAAAATTTTGCCATTTTTGCTGTTATAGTAGCAGATTCTTCCTATTAGAATTACAGCAGAAATCCCAAGTCACCACTGAACGACTACATATTAAAAGAATTTCAAGGATCTGCAATCAAATCCTTTGCAGTTACATTTCCATTATCCTGGTCAAAAATAGACCAGGACACTCAACTGTATCTCTTTTTCAAAATGCTGCAACACAAAAACTGCTGAAAAATAAAAGACAAAACCACAATCCTGTGTATTTAAAACTTAAAATACACCCTTAACAAATGCAAAGAGCCTCCCATGAAGGGAAGGATGTGCCTAAGATTGGAACTATTAGGCTTGATAAGATCGCAGAGAAGAACTTTTGCCTCTAGCAAATTTGCAATATTCAAGGTCATTTAAGATGTACCAAGTTTACTGAAACATTAAGCTGTAAATGTATCCAACAGTCAGACTGAGAAATTCTTTAGATCACATCAGAGTTGTCTAAAGAAAATTTACACTCAATATCTTGTGACTTCTGGAGTACCTCAGAATGGCAGCTCCTGCTCTAGACAGCTACCATTACGCACATAAAAGGAATTTCACATTAACACACTCCCCTAATCTTTCAGCTCCTAGCAGAATTACTTAAAATATACAATAAATTCATAGATGTGCAAAGGAATGCTTCAGAATCAGCCCAGCAGCTCTTTAATAACTACTGCTGGTGAGTAAAGCCAGCATTAAAAGGAACAGGGCAAAGTACAGCTACATTAATTCCTACTGTTTTCCCTTTGGGAAGCATCAAGTTACACTCTGCAGGTGTTTGCAGAGCCATAACCACATACTTACACAGAATTGAAGAGGTAGGCTCGTCCCTGGCTTCCCTGGAAGGACTGCATTAAAAAAAAAAAAGAAATTGCACATGTTAAAAAACACAAGCCCCACCAAAGAAATAAACAGTACCAGAAGGGTATGTAAGTAAACATACAATGATAATACAGATATAAACTATTTCAGATTAATTGCTTTATACCAGTTCTTTATAGGAAAGTCCGGTTAGACAAGTTTTCACCTACATTCAATTTTTAACAATGATTTTATTTTACTTTGTCAAGTGCTATTGCTCAAAATTCAACATCTATAGAGCAAAAAAAAAACATAGCTTTTTCCTATCCCTCTGCAAGATATCAATTCTCATTTTCCTAGACATCCTTCATGCTAATTGAAATAATCTGCTTTTAACTCAAAGGTAATTACTCCCATCTCCTCTGTCTTCTCCTGCTGCAGCCAAAAGATGATTTATGTCAACTTCATTGCATCATTTCATATAAGAGCAGGGAAATTCTGGACCAAGCATAAACCTACCATACTGTACTCAGGAAATGCATCTGATCAGTTCATAGATAAGCTCAGCTTCATTTTAGTAGGACAACTGTTACCATCAAATGCCTGACCACAGGCATATGCTTTCAAATCTCTCACATTCCTGACAAATTATGGACAAACAATGACTGTTAGACTTTCTTGGCTGGATCTAAATATTTCAGTTCAGAGCAGTAGCACAGTTTTGAATTAAAACCTCTAAACAGCTACACTTCATGGGGGCTGGTTTGGCTTGTGGAGCAGTTTCAGTGCCTGGGAATTGCAGCCCTGATCCTTCTGAACCGACTAAAAACCAGCAGCTCTTCTTCCATGCACTCAGCAGACACAGACCTGAACCTGTGCTCAGGATGTGAGGACATCCTGGGAGAACTTGTGAGCAGGCCAGAGGCAGCCACAGGTAAAGCATTCCAAACCTCTATCAGTCACATCACTGCTTTCATCTGGCTCCTTCTGCATTGAATTACTTGGTAATTTAGACACGGCCATTATTTCCCATCCAAACAAGATCACACTGGAACTGAGTTTTTCTTTTTTTCTCTCTTCCATACTGAATTCAATTTTTAAAAGAATCTGTAAACTGCCTTAATTTCTTTTTTCTTCCAGCCTTTCTATGCGCTAACCTACTTTCAAAGAAAATTAACTACTTTATCCACGATGCAGAAAAAGTACAATTGTTTTTAAGAATCCCTGTGGTTCTAGTGTTGAACATCACAGACCGAGTTTTCAGAAGCCTCCATTAGGAAGGTTTTTGGAAGAAAAATATCAATTTGAATACTTTTGCATGGTTTTAGTAACATCAGGCATGAAACCATAGGCAGAAGGTCCTTTCCACAATGGATTCTTCTGACATGTATTTAGTTATATCATTACAAGTCATTTGATGCTAAATAGGTATTTTGCCAGTCTACCAACTAGCAAGCAACAGCAGTAATTGCTCAGTTTGAAAAAAAACCAAACCAAAACAAAAACCCACCTTGTAAAAGGAGAATGCATATAAATTAACCCTTTTTGATCAATACTAACTGGATTATATACTGCAATAAAGAATGTTTAAAGAAATCCCTGACTCTGAACTACTCTGCATAGCAACAGTGGCAGGGTAGTTACATACAGCCCTTTACATACCTGTGAAATCTTTAATATGAGAAATTATACTAGTTTATAGCACTAACATTTTATTATTTTAGCAACCATTTAAAATAGTATTGAGAGAAAATACTTGAAGGGAGGTTGCAGCAAGGTGAGGTCAGTCTCTTCTCCCACCTAACAAGTGACAAGACCAGAGGAAATGGCCTCAGGTTGTACAAGGGGAGGTTTAGGTTGGGTACCAGGAAACATTTGTTCACCAGAAGGGTTGTCCAGCATTGGAACAGCCTACCCAGGGTAGTGCTGGAGTCACCATAGACACAGATGTCTGTGGCACCTGGGGACATGGTTTAGTGTTGTCACTGTTGGGTTAGTGGTTG
The DNA here is from genome assembly GCA_013400315.1 of Bombycilla garrulus. Taxonomy (NCBI): domain Eukaryota; kingdom Metazoa; phylum Chordata; class Aves; order Passeriformes; family Bombycillidae; genus Bombycilla; species Bombycilla garrulus. The sequence continues at coordinate 832,408 of VXBU01007090.1, forward strand.
GAATTGATGACCTTACAGGTCTTTTCCAACCTCAGCGATTCTAAGGAGGTTCTACCTTTAGCAAAGACAAAAAGTACTGTCTCCACCAGCCAGAACTACAGGTCTTATTTTTCACCAGGCAAGTAAAACCAGATAGGCTGTGCAGGACAGTGAAAGCTGAAACGTCAGGTGGGACTGACCCTGGAAAGGGGAGAGTTGGTTGAGGACAGAGTCTGAACAGTTCTGCCAGAAAGTCATTTATCCTTACAGCTGCCTTTAAAACAAACAGACAAAACCCTCACCACTAGTTCAGTTTTCCTGAGACACTTAAACACACATCACAAAACTGGCAGAGTGGTGCAGACCTGCACTCTGCAGTTCCTACAGAATAACCAGGACTCTAGACTAAAACCAGTAACAAACAGAGAATGCTTACTGCAGGTGAAAACAAAATCTCTTCAGTATACAAAAACTGCCCATTAACAAATGAGTAACTAGCCTGGGTAAACAACACATTATCTTAGAGAAAACTACAGATGTGCACCTCCAAAATTTAAGAAAAGGTAAAGGAAACACTTCAAAAACCATCTTATTCTATAAGAAGTAAACGTAAAACTAGAATTTCCTTGTTTCACGTACCTGGAATTATTAAAAACAACTTCCAAAGCCATGATGACCATGGTATTTGGTTAAGCTACTGTAAAAATTATTAAAATTAAAACAGTCACAGCCATTTCCCCTTGTATTAAAAACTCCATGTTGTGAATTAGAATTCGCAAATCCTTTTTCACACAGCAAGAAATACTCTCTATTAATCATGTGCTAGTTTCTCTATTTATATGAAATTACACAGGCCAATCACATACAAATCAATATGGTGGATTGGGGGGTTTTTTTGTCTGTCTATATAATGATTTTTAAACTACTTATATGTCATACCTGAATTCCCCCAGCAGGCTGAGGAAGAAAAAAAAGAGACTCCAGAAAAAAAACAAGAGTCAGGAGATCTTCTGAACGATCTTATGCAATTATTTCTGCCAAGTTTATGTTTAGTCTTGACTCAGTATCACCTAATAAAAGGTCTCCTTTGACCCTGCATTTTTCTAAATTAAGCAGAGGGCAGTAATAGGATGCCAGGAATAGCACAAAAAGCAGCTATTCCCCTCTCTTGTTTCATAAGCTGAAAAAAAATTCAAGCCAAATGAAATACAAACCACTGGCTTTAGTTATTTTTCTTTTCCTAATATATTTTTAAAGATGACTTTCCTTTTTTTGTACCCTTTGCTTTATTGCCCTAGATATATTGTACTCTCATAGGCTTATTTTCCCTCAGAAATGGCCATTACCTTCTAATTTTTAGGATTATCAAAGCAGAGTGGAAGGAGAAGCAGCACACAATCTTTTCCTGTGACAATGATTTTAGGAAAAAAGTCTATTCACAAACATCTCACTGTGAAAAGCTCTTCCATTCCAGCCTTGTTCCCATTCCCAGAGTATGGCTGATTCATTTGATACCATCTTTTCTTACCTACACTCATGTTTAGAGGCTAAGGATTGTATTTACATGCCACAGAACACTTTCTTCCTTGCCCAGCTGCAAAGAGCAAGTTCCTCCTTGTTTACATCACTCAGGTAACTCGACAGGAACCTGTAGCAACTTGTGTGACTGCATTCTGGAACACAGAACAGGGTCCAGGCAACTCAGACTTCCCTTTAAAACCAGTGCCCAACCACATCATCCCTGTTTCACTGGGCATTGAATGGTCTGCAACGCAGCCATGCAGAATTCTTATACACAGACTGGAATAAAAGCACTGCAAAGATATCCCTTTTTAAATTCCCATGCCTTTTGATTTTCATTATCCATCTCTCATCAGCACTTGGCAGTCAGTTTCTTATTCACATGAACAGCTGAGATTTTTTTCCCCAAAACTCTATTCAAACACCACAAAAAGGTATACATCCCTCATGGATGCATTGTCCTAATGGTGTAAGAAAAGTTTATTTCAGAGTTCTACTTTCTGATGCATCCTAGTACTAGAAATGAAAAGAGGACAACTCAGTTTGGCATTTGAGCTGCTTGCTAAGCTTGTAACTTGGCTATAGACAGAATATTTTGCATAACCAGAAAAAAATTAATATTGAACATTTGTTTTTACCAGCACTAGGTTTCTCACACTCTGCAACTGTGTGATTCAGTTACACTGATATGAATTTTAAGGGACTGACAGGTTGAACACCTCGTGTGTCAACTCCTCAAAGAAAATGAAAAGAAAGTACTTTAAATGGCAGTGTCAAGGACTAACAGGCACAACTGTTCAAACCAGTCTGCAGACAAATCATTCTTCAATAGAATAAACATTACCTATGCAAACACAAACTTCAGCTTTGCAACATTTGTTCAGCACTCCCAAGATCACAAGCATTATACACAAATCAAAACTAAAGCAGAACATTCTGTTCAAACCGAGTCTTAAATATGTCTTACCCAGTAGAGAGGAATTAGAAGAGAGTGGCAAGTGTGACCAACTCTCATCAATAATGGCTCACAGCAACCAGGATTTTTACTTAGAAGCTGGGCAATTTATCAGTTCCACTAATATCTGCAGTTGAACTTTAAACTTGCTATAAGACTGTTTTTTCATTGTCCTCAATTAATAATAGTGTATTGATTTATGAATTAACTTATTCCTCAGAAAATCTGTCTTTTACCAGCTGCCCATTTCATACAGAAGGATGTATAAGATCTATCATGTTTCCTTGTTTCAGCACAGCTGAAAGTATCCAGAATGTCTAATAGCATCAGCAATAACGTCCAACTGTGCTTACAAACTAAAATCACCTGCGAGAATAGTTTGGAACAAGGATCTTTTCAAGCCAGCTGACAGACCTCTGTCACCAATGCATTATGTAGCAAAGATCTTTATACCTGTTTCACCTGCACACTGGTGCACACATGCAGAGTTGGGTATCACCTATGCTTGTAAATTAAACCCACCCTTCCCTCTAACACCAGGATTAGCTGTTTTACCCGGGAGGAAAGGAAAGATCAGTCAAGCAGAACATGTATTTACTGCCCTTAGGCACAGCTGAAGGCATGGGTGGGGGAAGGGATGCTACTGAAAAGCTTATGCCATCAATTATTCCCCAGAGATGGGATTAGGTTGCATGGCTAGGGATCACACTCTACAGCAAATATCCAGAGAAACTACCATCTTAGCATGTACAGGGCAAGGCAGGTGTTCTCTGGGCAAGTCACAGGGGCATTGCCAGTGTCTGCAAGCTACTCGAAACACAGAAATTAAATATTAAAGAAAGAAAAGGAAAGAAGTCCAGAGGTTTTAATTCCGTTTAATTTTCCTGAGTTTCCTTGCATTTGCTGGAGTTCCCTTTATAAGCTAAGATAGATCAAGCTGAATCAGGTCTCTGAACAAATAAGCAAATTAGGGGAAATACAGAAAATTGTATTTGTTAGGGGCAGCATTCTTAAAGTAAACCAGAAACACAAGTGCTCTAATGTGTGAAGTTATTTCCTCAGCAAGATGCATCAGAGACTGTAAGGATATCCTCTCACTTCAAGACTTGCAAAATAAATTCAGAAAACTGAATTCAACGTAAGGTACAGACAAAAAAAAATTATTAGGGGAAAATCCTCACATCTGTTTCAGTTAGTGTATCCCTCACATCCAACTCCCTGATAATGCAGACCAATACAGATGCTGCTGCTCAGCTGCTCCCCAGGCAAGTTCTAGAAGACTACTCCATGATATTTTTTTTAAAGTTCATTCCCATTCAGTTACTTGCTGAATTGGATAAAGCAAGTTACAGAGTTCAATATGTAGAGAACAACCTTAAAAAATTATACCCCAAAACCTGCATACCTGCAAACCCGGCAAATGATGTTTTCCCAAAGTGAAGACTCTGTCAGGCAGGAAAAGTTATCTTGATCTAAGCAGCTTCTTGAATGGATTTCAGAAATAGTTATATCAAAATACACAGAGAGTAGAACACTTCCCTTGCACTTTCCAACTCCTCTAAGCCTTCAAATCTATTCTTGGATGTTTTCCAAAGAGAAGCACTTTCAAAAACTAGATTCTTCCCCCAGAAGAAAAAAAATTAACCTAAAAAACTAGAAGCCTCTTGGAGAAAAAAATTATCAGTAAAACATTTATGAAATGAGTGAGCAAAGGAAAATGGCCTTCAAGCATACATAAAACAGGCCCATGTCTCTTTCTAAATACTTATCATATCATAAGCAAAGGAGGATTACAAATTGAACCAAGCTAAGCACAGCATATTTACTTAAAGACAATAAACCCTTTAAAAAAATTCCTCTTGATCTCATCAGTTAAACAATGGAAGACAAAACCACAGATTGCTAAGCAATGCTAAAAAATGTTTCAGCATCTATTTAGGCTTAAGACTCTTCCTTCTCATCAATAATACAATAGCAATCATACTGAATGCCTTGGAGAACTAAATTTAACCACCAAGAGCATTCTTTCACCCACAAGGTGCAAGGATTTCCCAGTGCAGTCAATGACAGTTACATTAGATACATATATATATATACACCTTTATGCAGAACTCATTCTTGAAAATATTGATACATCTAGTCTTGTGACTTCACATTACTTTTTTTCCTCTCTGGTCAGATATGCTTGGCAATGAATGAGACAGAAGAAAGTGACAGTATTTATACAGATATCTATACAAAGTAATCCAAATTTTCTCCATTCCCAGAATTAAGGCACACTCTAAGAGGCTTCAACAGTCTTTCAGGCAGGTCAGCCTTGAGCAACAAAACATTATCCTTTGCAGAATATCCTGTAGATTCCAAGATTCTATTAAGTATTTGTATTTTTTTTTGTAATTTGTTGGATCATACCTGAATTTCTAAACAATTATTGGAACTTAGTAGGTACAAGCCACTCTCAAGTGCTTTGGAATTTATGCTCTTCAAATAATTTTTGTCTCATATAAAATTAACTGCTATTAATAATCACAGCATATTTCCTACTATTACATAACAAATCAAAAGAAAGCTCTTTCAGTTAGGCCTTCCACAAAACATGTCCCAGAATTGCTCCAAGAGCAGCAAATACATTTTGTTTAGGCCACGCAAGTGACAACCTTCCCTGTACTTCAAGGAGTCTTGCAGAATTGTATTTGGAATTTTTAAATTATTATTATTAATATAAACTGTTTGGCCACTTTTTTATGTGCTGTTTGAACATCTTCAATCCACAAAGTGCTTCCTGTGGTATCAAGTTTAAATCCACTAAGTACTTCCTATGGCATCAGCTCCTTGCCTTTCTCTTCATTAAGACCCGTGGTTGTTTGCTCATAGTTTACTTCTCTTCTGTGCCTACAGTCGTGGTAGGATATGATGCTATAAATATTTGCCTCTTTAAAGACATTTTAAAAAGCCAAAGGTTCTTCCCCTTCTTGTGAACATACCCCAGTGTAGTCATGACTGGTTTATTCCTTCTCATAGCATTTTCAAAAACACTTTAACATCCTGACAGACTCTGAAGTCTTCACCAAAGAAAGAGAAAATCCAGCACTCTGACTTGTTAACAACGCAAATCAGTCGTTAAGATGCACCTGACACCACCTCAAACTTACTTCAATTAAAGTCACCTACAGTTTATTAGTTCTTACTATGTATCCTTCAAATGAATGGTTACCCCAAGATAAACTGGGATATATAAATTATTATGGCAGCTGTTCATACATGTGTGCATGTGTCCAGCTGTACAGACCAACATTTGTCATTATCTCCACTGCCAATGCCCTCCCAGTTTGGGGCTCCTAATCTCAACCAGTCCTCTTCCCACGCCTTCCCTTCCCCAAGCTCCTCTCCAGCTGCAGAAAACACAAGGTTATTACAGAATGGAAACATCTAGAAATGTTTGCTCTAACCACCAACATCATGCTGATTTCAACCAGATAACACACTGAGTCCTTTCACAGCTGCATAGAATTAAAACCACAACTGAAGTCACGTGAGCAAGCAACACATTTTTTTCTTGTCTCATTAATCTGTGTTCTTATTTCTAAGCCATTGCCAAGACTCTTGGTTGCCATTTTATCACCAGCAAGGGCACAAGAAAGAGAGCTTTGTGATTCATTCCAGGGCAAGAAAGAGATCCTGCTGCTCAAACAGAACAGAAATAAAATGAAAAGGTGATTGGTGTATGCTGCTATCCTTGTCAGACAATTGACATCAGCAGTTCTCAAAAGCAGAAGAATTGCAAATCCGTATTGAAGTCGGGTATTCTGAGGATCAGAATCAAAGGGATGATTGACAGAAATATGCAGCACTTTTTGCTTTTCCATGACAGATCAACATTTAAGAGAAACGCCACTCAGTTCACAGCATAGCTTATCTTTTCATTCTCAAGTCAAAAACCACTACAGTGTCAGGTATAATAAATTCTTATACCTCAAAGCACATTAGAAAGCCAGTGGGAGCTGCTTTAAATTAGAAGTGCATCACACATTTTCCCTGACCACACATGAGGAAGAAACAACCACCATGTACCCAGAAAAGGGGGTGAGGGACAAGCCCCAAAGGAAGCAGCTACAGCCAGGCATTAAGTAAATAGTGTTTGTCTTTATCTGCTGCAAAGGACATGTGAAACTGGGTTCTGGCATGAGAGGTACAGGAAGCATCTGGAAGAAAGTGACAGTCTGCAACCAAAAATTGTATTTAGAGAATGTAGCACAGAGCTGTAGCTTTGAACTAGGCCTCCAAGGTGAGGCAGTGGGGGGCAAAGTTAGGTTGAACTGTCTAAGTCTCTACTCCATCAATAAATCCAAACCAGCCCAGGCACCATACTGTTCTATGTTAACTTCAGATGGCATAGAATCTACTTGCTACACTTTAGGTTGGTTTGTGTTTGAGTTTTTTTCCTGCATGTAAGTAGTATAGTAACTAGGATTCTAGATATGTCAAAAAGCTGTCTCTCTCACTAACCTAAGTTCATTGCATATAATGTGCCTCAATGAAGGCACTTTAAGAGAAGTTAAAAAAAAAAATCAAATTTTATTTGCAATTTGGACCCCCCACCCTCCTGAGGGCCACCTGTACTTATTTTTAATGATCCAAGTCTATCTATTGCTTTGCAGTTGTTTCCATCAGAAGAACTTCTCCAATGTTGGATTTATGTAAAGCTTCAGCCTAAGAAAGATGGGTTTTCCAAAGCCATGTCCCAAATACAAGTACAATAGATGACAAATGTTCTTTTTATTTTAAAAACATACAAAAATATACCGCACATTTAAATGCATTTCTCTTTTACCATACAGATTTAGACAACAAAATACTGATAAGAAACCTTAAATTGACAAAATATGAATCAGCTGTCAAATAAGCATATGGTGAACCTGCATGTACAAATACTTTTGTAAAGGGTCTTTATCAAAAATTAAGCCAGAAATCAAGCAGAATCCACCTCTAACACCCTTCCCAATGCCACCAGAAACAACTTAGAACTAATTAATTGTATTTACTACAGATTTTTTGAAGAGTTCTCTAGGTTTTCTTTGAATTGAAAATTTGATTCTTAACATTTGAAATCATTTATGAAACTGTAAAATGAACACATGATTTCCTTAACATATTAAAAATATTCTGCTGACCAAAGCTCCCAAGCCCTTGGAGAAAACTGGCTCATGCAGCAACTGTGGCAGCTTAGCTGGCATGCAAAAATCTAACTCCACAAAAAGAAGAGCTTGCTATTAAGTATGTGCTTGGATTGCATTTTCTCAATTAAGTAATACATCCTAAGAGACACAGCAAAAAAAGTTTTCTTCTTGTAGGTATCTACAACCTGGAGTTCGGTAAAGACTAACCACTGCCAGCATTTTTTGGCCCAGAACACGAAGTGAATAATGAAACTCTGAGTGCTTGTAATTTAGAATCCAGTGGTAACAAAAAAGGCCTCTTTATCCAAATTCTGAAATCAACATGGAAAAAAATTTAATTCAAGTAAAAGGAAAAAATTGCATGGGTAAAAATCATTATTGCCTGATAGCCCTCGGATAAGCAAGCAGGTATACTTTCTCCTCTCCCAAAGAAAACCTAAATTCAGAAGCAGCAGCATTTTCAAGCCCTCCCATCTCTTCAGCACTGAAGAACTCCTGAACGCACAAACAGGCAGGGGCAACAGAGAGAACTTTTAGTGTCAAACCCTTTATAACTAACTTTATTTGACAAAACAGTTATATAGAGAACATTTCGTATTAAAAAGTTTGAAAAGCAACTGAAGTGTTTTCTCCATAACAGCATAAAGAGTAATTTAATCAGGGGTTTGTTTGAAGGAAAGAATAAACCAGTCTGTCAAGTATTTATCCCAAACTTCAAGCTTTCCTACATATTTCATACAACACAAGTCTTGGTTTCTTCTAGCAACAGGGAAGAAGGGCGGGCCTAGCCTGTTTCAAGGTTACACCTATTCTCTAAGCTCAGATAGTCCAACTGTTTTGAACATCTCTGGCTAATCATATTCCTTAGGAGCTGGTAGACAGCAAAAGTGTGTTTACAGATCCCATAACATAAGTGGAAACACTCCGTGAAACAGACTGGAAACAGTTTTGTGACCTTCAGCCCAACAGAGTCAAAGAAATCTCTATCTGGAATAACCATAACCAGAATAATTACCCTACCCAGAGATCCATGCTTTCTTCTGACAGTTTTCCTTAGCAGACTTTTCAGATACAACAGCTCACAAACAGTACCCACCTGACAGCAGACACAGGTTGTTAACATGGGGAATATATTAGATCAACCTTTATGTCACATTCAGAAGTTTCCAGAATATATCCAGTTCTCAGTACACAACATGTACGACCCAAGAGCGAACCCAGGGAAGATACTTTGAGGTATGCATCAATTTGCATCCCTTATCTACTGGCAGTGGTATCACAGTGACAACCATTTTGGTTAAGAAATAATTCATGAGGTCTCTAAAGAAACCACTTGCCTTGGAGATCAATTCATCGTGATTGGCGAGATGGGCTCTGCAGTGGATACAGCTGTAGGTTCGATGACAGTTTGGCAGGTAAGCCTGGAACGTTTTTGATTTTGTCATTTTTACCATCTCTGCTGGTGGCTCCTCACTCAGCTCAGGGCTGGCACTTGAAGAATTACAACTTTGCTGAACTCGCTGACAAAAGAAACACTGGAATATGCAAGCAAAAGCCGTTGTTGTTCTGGAGTGTGTGTGGCACTTTCCACACAAATGACAGAAGAGAAACAGTCACAACCTGCAGGTGAAAAGAGTAGAACAATTAGCAGCTTACAACAAGACCAGAGTTAACTTGCTATTCAACAAGTCCAGCCATAAAGCAAAGTGTTATTTGGAGCAAATGCCTGGCTGCACTACAGGCCCCTTTTTCTAAGGAGCTGCACAGTTCAAGTTCCATTCAACACAGCAAAAAGCAGTTCTGTTCCACTAATGGCTTCTACTCCATCACACTTCTAATGAGGGACGAGATTCAGACAGTTCTCCACAAAACACAAGCATTTTCTACATTATACCAGATGTACTCCTTAAGACATCCGTGCAGAAAATCACACTAAAAGAGGGAACAAGAGGAAGTTAATTGTCTTTGAAGTTCTAGTGGCCAGTTCCACTATAGCCAGCAGCAAGGAAAGCGATCTTGCAAAACACTTGTTCTGTCCAACAGTAGATATATTTTATCTATTTGCACTTCAGTTTTCAGCAAAAATCGTCCAGGATCACATCTGGCTTTAAGTCAAATACCAAGTAAGATGCTGCCACCCCACTCAGGGATCCATGCCTACTCTGTCGAGCTCTGTAGAATTACGCCTTTAGGCAAAGACCTTCTTGACTAGTGTCCTGATCAAAGCTAATGAGGTACTTCCTCACTGTACCAGAATAGCCTTAATGGAAACTACCAAACCCACAATCTGATACTGAAGCTAAATTCTGCACAGAGAACACCCAACCACATCCTTAATCCTCAGAGTGCATTTCAGAGACTTTACATGTTAGAGCACGCCAGAGCCTCCTGCTGTGCTGAAAGCAAACCTTTTTAGTTTACCTGAAAATGGAACAGAGGCTAAACACTGATAACATCTCCTGGACTGTCAGAGGCCAGCAGTTCCCAGGCTATGGATGCACCGTGCTAATGAGCACTCCAAACACGGCACAGTCAACTTATGTCATCGGCTGTCAGGTGACTGCCTGAGTAGGTCAATAGCACAAACAGAAATGACAGACAATATAAGGAATTTACAGCTTGCTGATCCAGCTAAGAGCATGCAAATGACTTATCACAGCTGCAAACTGTGCTAGGCAGCACTAACCACTCTTCTAGCAGTAGGATACTGGTAATACAGCTAGAGCAGGTAGTGAAAGCCACAAATTAAAGCCTGTTTATAGGAAGCAGTCACTGTGCTCCCAAAGAAGCCTTGAGAAAGCAATTCTGTACAGCAGGCCTAGCATATGAGAACCACAGCAAAACTTAAAAGGGGTTTCAGTTTGATTTTTTTTTTAATCCTAAGCAGGAGAAAACTCAAACTACTGAAGGACGCGATAAAAGAAAATTTCTTACACAAAGAATTGCAAAGGCAGAGATAAGCCACAAACAAGACATTTAACACACCACATGCAATCAAAAAAAATAAAGCAACAATGGGAACAAGCTATCATCCAAAACACAGATCTACACATGAGAATGACTGGGAAACAATTGATAAGGGATACATTTATATGTCTGTAATATTAACTCATTTGGCATGAGGAGCAGGACTTAAATATTAATTTAAACAAATATTATATACTTAGTGTCCCAACATAATTTAATTACAACTGCACAGGGAAGAATAATTACATTATTTGCAGAAAATAGTTTGCTCTTGTAGAATGGCTAGATAAGAAGCCACATCTATTAGAGAAGTAAGATATACGAGAAAAGTGATCTAAGAACATGAGGTTCCCGTTAAACTCCCTGTTTGAACTCAATGTTACACAAAAGTCAACAGAAATAGACAACATCAGAACAAAACAGGGTTTGAGAAGAAAAGGCACCACATGTTAAGATGTTTTGACTTAGGCTTAAATTAAACCCTTTTCGTCATGTCATTTAAACACGAGTTCAACCCTTGCAGAAGTCCAGCAGGTGTAAATGCGGCACTTGGAGATGTGGGTTAGTGGTGGCCTTGGCAGTCCTGAGTTAATGGCTGAACTCAACAATCTTAGAGATCTTTTCTAACCTTAGCAATTCTATGACACTGACCATAAAAGGAAAATAATTCTTCATGGCATTTCTAGAAGTGTTTTTAATTCACACTTCTAAAGGCAATCTGGACTCTACCAGATTCAATGTACCAGGTTCCTCAACTACAGAAATTAAAATAATTCCAAGGCCCATTTAACAAAACTATTTGCTACTGCCCTCTTCAAAAAGACGACTGCGTCTGATACGCACCATAGGAACCACAGACTCGTCGTGCACAACTCAAAACAAACATTTTCCTAGCTCGCTCTAACAATGGTGAATAAACCCAGCCTCACTTCCCTCTCCTCGTTACGAGCAGTTCGTCGGGCTGCCGCTCATTACTCCGCGCAGAACAGAGCAAAAACCCGAACCGACGATTTCTCTCTCGTTCTTTGGCAGCGGCACAGCCCGTGCTTTGTTCCTGCGCAAAGCCAGGCGCGTTTCCTGCAGCTCCCGTGGCGTTCGCACCTACCAGCGCGGCCCGGGGCCGTCCCGGCGATGTCCGCTCCCCGCGGGGCCGCCCCGCACCCCGAAGGCCCCCGAGGCNCTGCTGCCCCGCGGGGCACGGCAGGAGAGGCGCCAGGAACCGGCCTCTCCGTCCTTCCTGCGGCGCTCGAAGAAAGGAGCCACGTGAAATACGCTTAAGCGGTCTTTGAGCAGCTGCACAAAGCTGGATACAGCCTGTGCACGCACTCTCAGTAACCTGCGGTGAGCTTACTCCGGCAAAGAAAAATCTCCAAGTTAAAGACTCAGCCACAGGAGTGTCGTGTTCACCTCAACATACCAAGAAATAACAGGAGAAAAGAAGCGCGCAGAAAGTTACCGGCTGACACGCGGCTCCCC
>VXBU01007090.1:847620-898392 GCA_013400315.1 Bombycilla garrulus
GGCTGAGGCGGGCCCGGCCCTGAGGGGAGAGGCGGCGGGACGGGAGCGGGAACGGAACGAACGCGAGGGAATAAAGCCCCTGCCGAAGCAGGTTTCATCGCCGGGTGCGGTTTCCGCGTGAAAGCGCCGCAATCGGCTATGTCGGATTGCTCGGGGTGCGTTTTCACACCAGAAAGTATTTGTCTTCCGCGTTTCTGCAGGAATTACTAAAACCCTGGGCGGTGGCACTGGTCTGGTGAAACCTAAGTGCTGTAGAAAAAAACATTAAGGAAAAAAAGTCAAGTTAGAGGCTGCAAGACAAGGAGGATCGGTTGGAGTACTTGATACCACAGAGAGAGCTTGGGAAAAGCTCATTGCTTATAGAGAAAAAATTACAGAGGTTTTATGGTGTAAAAGAACAATTTTCAACATTAGGGAACCAAAACACAACTCACATACGGGTAGTTTCCCAAGTATTTGAGGTCTGTTGGCAATGATCGTGTTTTTCTTTAAAAAGTCAATAAAAGCCATCCCCTGGTTTATTTTGGCTGTACCCTTCTTATTTCCAGGGACAAGGAGTGTAGGGACACAAACTGCTGGAGCCTGTGAAGTTGTCATTTACACTGTACCTGCAGGGCTTTGCTGTCATGCTACAAACACATACCATCAATAACGTGTTTTTCACTTCCTTTTCTTGCCAGTCCTGACGTAGTTTTCTCTTTTTTTTCTAATCTTTACCAAGTGATTTGTTTTCTTTACCCAAGGAACTTTGATACTTTGCAGAATACTAGACAGAGGGAATCCATTACAATTCAACTAGTGGCTATGATCAATAAATCATGTGCTAGTTGATTTTATTCTGCTTATCCATTTTTAATATAATTCACATGTTTATGTGGGGGTTTTGTCATATCCTTCTTCCTTCTTAATGGCAAATTATCAGCCAGTCTTGAACAGTACAAAAAAGCCAGGTAAAGAAGAAATATGCTTTGTTGAAACAGTAGGACACAAAAATCTGTGAGAGTATTTCCAGTAGAGCTTTTATTGCAATTTCCCCATCATCTCTGTAGCTCTGGTGCTGGTAGCTGTAGTCCTGTAAAAACAGGAGAAAGGTGATAATCCTTTGGATTTACTTAGCTACACTTGAGAGTGCTCCAAATCCAGTTTCTTAATCCAGTTCCCACAAGATGAGTTAGATGAGGCAAATGCTAAAGATGAACAAGATAATCACTGGAACAGAAAAAGAAGCAGGGATGTAGCACAGTTTGATAGAGAAATTACATGAAGTCTTGACACTGTGCATGTTTAGCAATGAGCAGAAAGTCAGGGTACAAACAGTGTTGATCTCTGAACTGTCCTCCCAACCCACGCAGGGAGGTGTCAGTCCAGCTAAGCCGTGCCTGACGCCTCTCGCTGGACTGAAACCAGGGGTGTCAGCCATGACTGACACGGGCTGGTACCTCCCTGCTTCACTGGAACCCGTGGCAAAGCTCCCAGCCAGCCCCCAGCAATGTCCCATCCAGCCCCCAACGATGTCCCATCCAGCCCCCAACGATGTCCTCAGCCAGCCCCCAGCGATGTCCCATCCAGCAATGATGTCTCACTTGCACCAGCCCTCAGGGCTGCTCGGCTCCCCAGGCCGGAGTGCAGCAAAGGCTCTCTGGAGCCATGGTGGGGTTTGTGCTCTGATTCAGTACAAACTCAAAGCAGCACAAACCTGGCACTGTTAGTGCTGCTGTGTCTGCTTTTCTATGGGTATGAACACGACACCGCAGCTCTCTCTCCTATCTACCTCAAGAGACCTGCTGTGATCTCGGTTTAGGCGTTAGGAAGTGACCAGGTCACACAGAATCTAGGATTCAAGTTCACATGACGAATATAAAAACAACCAGCAATCCAGTGTGGAATGTAGAAATTACTCTCCTTTTCAGAGATGACAAGATGGACAAGGGGGAGAAAGAAGTGTCTGTCATTCAGCAAGGACAGCAAAGGATCCTGAAAGCTGAACAGTGTTTCCATTGTTTTAACACAAGCTCCGCTTCTCTACTGAAAGATCCAAATGACAAGGACACTGAGGGTTTCTTTCTCTTTGCTGTTTGTTTCCCTAGTAACAAATACACAAGCTGCACTGTTAGATACCATCCTTTCATCCTTTTCTTTTTTTTTTTTTAAGATAAAGACATGTCAGGGATGAAGTCAGTGGTAGCAGGTTTAGGTTGCTTGTACAAATGAACCTCCAGTACAGTGTGATGTACTTGAGGGCACTTCATGTAGTCAATGGCTGAGACAGTGAAATAACTTAAAAAGCATGGCAGAAAAATGCTTGCATCTCAATGGCTGGATCATTACTCCTTTGCTTCTTCAGGATATGCTAAGTCTCAAAAGTTTGGAGACTTTAACCAAATTTTAAAAAAATCAGTTGGTCTTAGAATTTCAAACTCTAGATTCTCTGTGTTAGCTGAACAAAAACCACTGAAAGAAGGAAAAACGAATTGTTAAAGAAACTAATTTAACTATTTTCCTATATGCTTGCCATAAATGCAAGCTTAGTAATGAAAAACAAAAAAAACCTGATCTTGTGTAATATTTGTAATATTGTGTTCTCCAAAGTTCTCCAAGGAAAAGAAGAATGCATCATTTTTCTTGGGACATGGCAACAAATGGTCAAAAGAGTGTAATGTAGAAATATATGACAAAATTCTTATCAAACTGCCGATTATATAATATGAAAATACAACACTATACATTAATTGTAAACGAGCCTGTTGCTAGGTCATGAATTATACTAGTATTTGTCATAGTGTATTTTAGTTGCTTGTCTGGAACTGCCTGTGTAGGGAGGTATTTTAGGTGAACAAATAAATTAGTTCATTTGGGATGCTTTCTGCAATCAGTAGAACTATTAAATTGTAGCAGTCATACCAACATAAAACATGCAAACCCCAAAAAGATGCAGTGAAACTGCATCTTCAGTGGATCAGGGAATATCAATATGTGATCCCTGAAACACTTTGATGTCTCAAGCTTTCCTCAAGTGGAGAATAGGCAGAGGAATTTGTTTGGGGGCTATGAATCAAACAAATTTGTATCATGATTTTTATGTGATGTAGACATCTGCTCATATACATATAAATGGATGTGATGTGGAAAAAAGTCAGAATCACCCAGAGCTCCAGACACCTAATTTAGGAGAATATATATTCTCTCCATCAGAGGGCTGAAATACACACCACTGGAGGGCAATTTGTCATCTGCAAAATCTGAATTGCTCTGTTTATGCCCACAATCACTGTGGAAGGTCTACTTTATCACTCATGTGACTTTTGAAATAGCAAAACCAGATGTTAATTAAACTTTTCTAATATTCAGACTGACAGATATACAAGTGTCCTACCTAGAGCAGAGAGGTTCACCAGGGAATTAGCCAGCACACACGCCCTTCAAGCATCAGCATGGTTTAGTAGCTAGGTTAATTTTTATTAGCTTTTCCCCCTGAATTTGTTTTTTCAATAATTTAATATCAACTTTCATTAGAAAATCTAGGCCCCTCTCTACATGATAACAGTAAGAGTTGAGTTTTGTTTTATAATTCTTTCGGTCTTTAAACAAAAACATAAGGCCCAAAAGAATCATTATGCTACAATGAAAATGGTGATCATAAGAACAAGTGACAGCTGTATTTATTGTTGAAATTAGTTTTTTGTACTAACCAAGCTGTGGAGAGATGAAGTTTTGCCTGTCCTCAAAAGCAGAGGCAACTGTAGGGACTGTGACCAGGCTCTGTAAGTGGGGGAACCTGGCTGTGTCTCCTTCTCCTTATGGCTTTGGTTGTTGGCTTTGTGGAAGTTTGTCAAGAGATTCAAGAGCAGAACCGGTAACTGTAGTGTGGAAATACCTGTGTGTATTTCTAAACTTACAACACTGTTTTTCCAATTTGTAATCTGGGAGCATTTGTAATGGTTCCATTTGTGTTTGTATCTGGCACAATCACTTACAACCTCTGGAACTGCAGGACTCACAGATCCTGTTTGTTCTGTAATTTCCCCCTCATCTCTGAAAAAGAAGCAGTGGTTCTTTTAAGCTATCTCAAGCTCCTTTGCAAGCGGTGATGTCTAGATCATCTCCAGAGACTGCAAAGAGCTGTTCTAACCCCTCCCTGATAGTGACTGTGTGACTCTGAATGCAGAGAGGCTGCAGGCTGTGCCTCCAGCATGAAACATTGAGATTGTAGACAAGGAGCAGACTGCACTTTACTGGGAGACTGGAAATGGCATCGTCAGTTTTCCAGCTGTTCACTCCTGGTAAGTAAATTACACAGTACAGTGGAATATTTAGCATGCAAACAGGAGTGGCAACACAGTAAACCAGCACAACAACATGTAGAAACTAATTGCCCTGGATGAGTACCATAGCATTTAAATTAAAAAATCAAATCCTAGCAAGGATTTTATTTAGCAGAAGAGAAAGCAGAAGATGTGTTTTTCTGAGGGAAAAGGAAAAAGTAGTAGAATAAAGAGAATTATGTAAGCTTTTCAATGTATACATACATGTTAAAAACTCCACCCTAATGTAGAATTGTCATCTATCTTGTGCAGCTATCAACTCCTTGCTGACTGTTGGCCATCTGTTGCTTATCTGGGAAGTTAACCTGTGTTTTGTGAGCCATAGAAAAGCAGAGATTAAATTTCTGTTGATATGTGTTTTGTAGAAACACATTCTGCATATGCTTGCCTATATATGCAAAAGAGTTGGCTAGAGGCAGGGATTCAAGCCTTTTCTGAATTGGGATTGTTCAGTTTCTTGTTTCTTTTCTTTCCTTCTAAGAGATGTGTTTGTCATCTTAAAACCCAGGTTTGTATTTCCATCTTCATTTTCTATCCTGCCCAGATTAGGGCATCCAACACAAGCATTTTGTGTCATTTCACAGATAAATAGAGCCAGAGGATTATTGTAATCATGTGGTACAACTCACCGTGGGACAGAAGCCATAGGACTGATGATATTACTTGTCATTTAAACCAGAACATCCCTTAGGGAAACATGCGTTAGAACATCCTGTCTCTACAAATTGTTAATTCCTTGTTCTAGTCATTAATTACTCTCATTAACAGATATATATATTTATATATGTTTAATTTTACCTTTCAGCTGCTGTTTCCTCTGTCTCCGTAAGATGGAGGAGACAGTCGGATTCACTATAGACATGAGAGCATCCTTTTAAGTAATAGCATTTGATAAAGCACATTTTTCAATTTCTAAGTTGTTTCTATATCTCTTTACAGATCCTTTTCCATGGTATCAAATGGATTTCTTGAGCTGTGGACTCCAGCAGTGGATTCAAGAATGGGACTGTCCTTTTCCTGTTCAGACAGTAAGATGATCATATCTGTCTCTGCAATTAATTGCCAGTTCAACTGATTCTTCATTGACATCCCCAAGGGCATTTCAGAATTGTTGTTCCCACTTCAAAATCAGGAATATCTTATTATAAGGGGCAGGCAAACCCAAAGTTAGCTAATTGGTGGTAAAAACATTTTCAGCTTGTTAGTGTTTTCTCATGAATCAGGCTAGACATACCACACAAATTAAAAGCTTGGTCGCATTCAGAGCAGAACAGAACAGAAGGCATCTGTTATCAGGAATGACCAGCAGGTCACCTGGAGTTTTTCACAGAAGGTGAATTTCATTTCACTTCAGAGATGAATTACAGATTTCCACAGCAAAGCAATACTCTAGGAAAAATTAAATCCAAAGAGATTTTGATTTGGATTGACTTCCTGTGGTAGCCAGCCAATTGTTTACAGGGCAAAATGCAACAAGGCATCAAATTATTCTCACAAACTATATGAAGACAGATACTAAAGAGCTGATTCTTTTTGCAATGTTGAGATAAATATACAAAGTGAAGAGTAATGTTGGCCATGGAAATTTTCGGAGAAGGACAAAAAGAAAAGCTTTTATTGTAATTAATGTGGGTCTAGTGTAACTTTGAAACTGAATGAGAAAGAGACTGAAGAGAGGAACAGTAATAACAAGAAAAAACATAGATGTTCTGTGACTATCAGAGCACAGGGTTGTACACTGTAACTGGACACTTCACATGTATTCTTTTTAGTAACTTGTCTAAAAAGTCTACAAAGACTGCTGGAAAGAGGACATACAAAGCAACCCCTGTCTTCCTGCTCTTCACAGTGGGGTTTTTTAATTCACAGTGACAGCTGCTAGAGCTGCCTCTGCTGATTTATTACTTGTATTGATACACCTGATTCCGAAAGATTAGCTCAAAGGCCTTATTTACCAGCCTGTAATTTTTCCCTCCTCTTAATCCTCCCTTCTTTTTTTCCCTTAGGTCATTTAATTCCATAAATCCCTGGAGAATGCAACTGAGTCTAAAGACTAGTTATATTTAGACTCAAGAAAAAGCATCACTGATTTTTATGTTTTGTGATCAGATTACCTATACATTTCATTTGTAGGTTGGAACAAGCTATATATGATTTCTGTATCCTAAATACTAGATATTTCTGATCTTTTTTTGCTCCAATGGATTTTTATTTTCTCCAAGGCTATCTCAGTAACTGAGAAGTGAACAATCCTATTAAAACTGATGAAAAATTTAGAGACAAAACAGCCTAACACTTTGTCCCACTGGGAGGGTGTGCCTGGTACTGTACTGGCTCCATCTTGTGGCTGAACCTGCTCTGATTCTTTATAACAGCTTGACTCTTTTTGCCATCATTCTTATATAAATATTGATAAATAAGTGTGTAAACTTCCTTCATAACTTTCAGGACAAATGGCTCCAATGTTTATGGTAATAGAGAAATGGGGAGTCAGGTTGAAGACAAGATTAGCCCAAGTAAGCATTGCCTGTTAGCACTGTCAATCACAGGATTTGGTTACATCCTCCTGCTTACTGTCAGAGGAGCCTCAGCCAGACAGAGGGAGAAAATACCAGCACTTTTTGACTCCAACCTGCACTAATATTGCTGTTCATTATTAACTTGCTGTGGCCAGTAAAGCAATTTGCCATTTACCTTCAAGAGCGGCCTTGAGTTTCTACCAAAATAGAAACCCAGATCAGTGGTGCTTATTTTGGCAGCACTCTTTTTTACTAAAACAATATTTTTTCAAGTGGTTGTCATTAAGCAAAATGCTAGCATTTGAACAGAATAAAAAACAAGATACCTTTCAATTAATGTTTTCCTGCCATCCCTGAACTGTGTTCAGTAAGTGCCTCGATTTGACTGCTCAACCACCCAAACCATGAGCTCAGCATAGGAAAGGGCAAAACCCACAGCAGAAATTACAGAAGGCTGCCAACACCCCGGCTCACTGACCACATGGCTCAGCTAGTGCCTGCTTCATGTCCCAGTTATGTAAGTTTATGTTTCGGTGTATAGCACAACTAGGTATTTTCTTCAGACTGCAGAAAAGTAAATAGTTCACTTTTAGCACCTTCAGTGCTGGCAGCAGGAAGGCAGTGAGCTGCCAGGGCCTGCTGGATGTTCTGTTCTGTTGTGTATCAGCTTGTGTGCTACAGGATAGAGCTTCTAACAGGCACACTGGAAACGGCATTCATCTCTAAAGATACTGCCACAGTTGCAAGATTGCAGAGATCCAGAGGTGACAAATTGTGATTGCAGAAACTGGTAGAGGGTTGGTTACTGGGTATGAGGCAGGATAAGAGTGGCTGCACCCATATTTTGGCAGTGTTAATATGAAAGACATATCCCCTGATCCATACGATGTGGAAACAAAGAAAGTGCCTGTTTCCAAGGAGTCACAAGCCCCAGCAAATTATGCATGGCAAGAACAGTCTCTCTTGCTGTGTTATACAGAGCATCCATGATATCCAGGCGTGAGCAACAAAGCAGCTTTACCTTGTAATGGAGCTGCCAAGCTGGAAAACATTCTATATCTAAAATTCCATTTTGTATGCCCTGCGAACACACTCGGAAATATGAAAATAAATACAGGTTTGTAAGACTGCCACCATGAGTTAATAGTGTCAAAGTCTCACTCTCTCTGCTGTACATCATACCCATTTCATAAAGCAAATCCACTCAGAGCTGCACTAGTTTTATGTGAAGGATTCCTTGCTAGATTTTGTACCAAGCAAAAATCTTTGCATTAAGCGTGTCCCACGGTCTGGAGGCACTTTGCACACAGTACATACCTGCTGTGCTCCGTGCAGTGCCATACAGCTGCTGAATGCTCTCTCTGTTCTGCTCTGGCACTGACATGTCTGTCAGAGTGTTTGCTGAGCCTGGCACAGGCACTGCTGCAGCCTGTGGCCCAGGGAGGCAGCACAGGAGAGGAGCAGGGTGGCCAGGCTGCTGCAACCACAGCATGAGCAGTGTTTGAAATGACTGGAACAAGGGTGGGAGGAAGCTATAAAAGGCTCTCTTACATCTGCTGGAGACATCAGCATCCAGCACCACACATAAAAGTTACCAGGCATGTGTCATAGAATGTAATAACAATAATTTAAAATAAAGGCAGAGGTAAGGCTGCTGCTGCATGTTCCGCAGTGTGCCAGGTTAGAAGGTTGTTGTCTGGTAACAGAGGGGTGAAATGCAAATATTGCAATGCCAAATCACTGGTATCTAAGTTCTGGAGAGGCCGGTGCTCAGGTGGATCTTACCCCAACCAGCTGGGGGTTACAGTCTTCAGCATCCTTCTCTGCATCCATATATTCCAGAAAAGTAGTGCCAATGCTGGTGTATCATGCAAAGGAACTGCCACAGGTGCCTTTGTCCTGTGCTTTTCTGAAACCCATTTTGCATCCTAGGTTTTGTTTTTGTATTTGTATTCCCTGGTATCTTGGAGAAGACCCTGTTCTGCCAGAAATACCCACATTCCAGTGCCTTTCTGGGGTATCTCAAACTTTTAGGCTCTAAAAGAAAGTCACCTGAGACCTCTGGCTAGCTCAGGGGGCATACAACACAACCAAACCAGCTCCTCTGGCAGGAGCACACAAGCACAAGTCAACATAACTCACATTTGATCAGGAAACTGACACCTGCTCTTGTGTGAGCTAAAGAATTATAGAGCAGAGCAGACAGCATTTAACTGTGTGAGCAGGGTGCAAAGCAGGGCATGGAAACTGGCAGAAAAGCTATGGGAACCAGCAAAATCCCCTGAGCATCAGTACCCAGAATCTTCCTGTAAGACACTTTGCTGCTGCTACAAACAAGATTCTGCAGCCCCTTGGATATTGTTACAAGAGAGAAATGTGTCATCTTAGCTGGGGCTATAAAACACAGCCACAGGCTGGTGAAGTTAGTTTTTCATTTACAAGCTCTAATACTGTTCTCTCAGTCTTCTATCTTGAATTGCTCTTTTGATACTTCTGGCAGTATGTATGGAAAGGGTGGATGGGAACGGAGACAAGAAGAACAGCTTGTACAAAGCTTGACAATCATAACTAGCATAATCATGATCATTAATATTCATATTAAGTTTCAGTGCCTCACCTTGCTTCTGTGCTTCATTCCCTAGCACGGTGTTTTATTCATAGGTGGTTGGAATTGCTTGGACCTACACCAGAAATGGGGAAAAAAGGAAGAATGATCAAATCAGGCAACAAAATTGTCTTGAAATTGTCTCATTTTTACTACCTTGACCAGTCATACTGTACACCCACTGTGAGACTCTGCTTTAAAATAACACAACTAAACAACCAAACCCAAAACAAAAGAACCCACAAACCTACCACATAAAAATAGAAGTTATTCATTTACCGTTTCAGAGATATATTTGTGTTGTACTCTGTCACTAGGTTAGCCTTTGACAAACACTGGAGCTCTAAATCTAGAAGACTTATGTGATATTTTTCTAGACAGTCTGCGTGCTATTATTATTATTATAAATTCTGCTTTTTAATGCTCGCGGTTGCCCGTCGTCAGCAAGGTTTTTATTTGTGTAACGCAGTTGATGGCAGCTTTGCCCCCAGCAGGTGGCACGAGCACAGCCGTGACCATCCCGGCAGCTCTGCAGGACCGGGCCGGGCAGGAGCTTTGCAGCACGGAGCTCTCAGCTACGGTTACGCTTTCCTTCGAAAGCTTTTACTTGGATTTTAACGGAAGCTAGGTTTCTACTACGAGGCTGAATAAAAAGTGCCATTGCATTATTTCTAGGGCTGGTTTTGTCGCTGTTAGTTTTGCTTTCTGGAGACTAGATCACTGCTGCTGGAAAATTTGACCTGCGGACTAAGTGAATAGCAAACATTACACAAAATGGGGTTTGATTTGTAGAAAATATGTGTAAAATCCAGTACCTGAAACGTGCAAGGTGGCACAAGAATGAAAGCTCAGCCCGGGAGCGGGAACAGCACAAACTGTGGTGGTGCCAGGAAGGGCAGCCTGTGCAGCAAGGAGGGGCTCAGCCTCTGCATCCCTGCGGCAGCTAAAGGCTCTGTACGAACAGGGATCATCCTTCACTGCCGCTGTCTTCCAGTCAAAACAGAAAAAAGGATCTGAAGGCTAGCCCCCTTCATACCCTACACCCAACGTGACTGAAGTAGAGCTGAAAGTGATTAAAGGATAAATTCCTTGACTAAATCTCTGTCTTGATCACTGTATTTCTTAAAAACTGCAAAGTTTAGCAGTGTAAGGTATTAGCAAGTATGAACTAAAGATTGACCTCTGCTCCCTGGAGCAAGTCCTGGGTGTCCAGGTCAGCACACCTGCCCTGCCAGCGGGCCTTGGGCCGGGCGACCTTCAGAGCTTCCTTCCAACAGAATTTGTCCGTGGTTGCCTTCAGGAGCTCGGCTACATTTGACAACAGCTACATCTAATGGCACTGAGTTACAGAAAGTTCTCGAGATGGACTGCCTGTTACCCAGGAAGGCCAAACATTCATCTGACCCCAGCACGGCTTTAAAGTGTAAGAGGACTAAAGAGAGCAGTAAAACAACAAGAAAATAAATTATTGCACAAGACAACAAACAGAAACAAAATCATTGCAAGAAAATACCTGGCAGGACGCCTCTGGCTGCACCCATTACTTCCTGAGGGAGACTGGGAAGTGGGTGAACCCAGTTCTGGGGCTGGTTTAAGAAAACGAATGTGGCACTAGAAAACCCACCCAGTCACAGTGTAGCAGCTGCGGATTACCAAGGCCTGGAAGCTGACAGCCCGTGGTGTAGTCTCCAGCAGGCTACGGGAACTGTGCTCATAGGAGGAGAGCATGAACTGGGTTCACATTCTCTGTTTCTCTCAAGCTTTTCAGAAAACGGTTAGCTCTTCACTGCCTGAGTAGGTGCAAAGGGTTTACAGATGTGTTAATTATACAAGGGTTTACAGATGTGTTAATTATCCCTAAACAGGCCATACAAAGAGTTTGTAATTTTTTTACTAGTTTACCTGAAGATTATTTTTATTCCAGGGCATGGAAGGCTTCACTCCCCCTGCTCCAAAATCTAGCACAGTTAGAAAGCAGGAGCAAGACAGATCACTGAAAGGCAATCACACTTCTTTTCACAGTGAAAATGACTAGATATTCAAATGATTCATACATTCAAGTAAAACCAAAATATACACATGCAAAATTTCAGTAATTGAACACAAACATGTCATCATGAATCCATTCTCAGTGCAAGTGAATGCCAAGACAATTCCTGAATATCCTGAAATGAGCACCTTAAGAGCTGAAATAGACTCTCCTGCTTAATTAATTGCTAGCTTTGTTTGATGAAGAGTGTGGCAATTTGCAGATAGAAATATTTATACAAGAAATGCCATGGGCTTCATTGTTGCTGGCCACCTTTCTACCCACCAAACCCACCTGGATTATAACCATCACCGTCAGACAATCCCTGTTGCACTCACAAATTTCATTCATTCAAGCACATTGATTTGGAGATATTTTTGTTTTCTAGTCCCTTTTTTTTCCCCTAGATATCTAATTCAATATCTGTCACAGACATGGCATTTTATTCTGAGAAGGACTGCATTTGTATTTATTCTTTGAGCTAAGTGTTTAGTTTAATATGCTTGTGGTAAATTATTACCCCTTGTGGTAAAAGACAAGTTCCTGCTTTGAGAAACTGTTTGATCCATGTTAAGTGACATTTTTTGCAGATCAATGTTTCCAAATGGTATTTGCCTCTTAATTCACTTAAATACCTTTGTAAGACTCAGGCTCCCAAAGACTGTTTGTAACAGTTGCAGGGAAATAGTTTTAAAGGGAAGAAAACGGTGAAGAATTGCAAAAGCAGTTAAAAGCTGGAAAGCAGAAATATTGTCATCTCCAAAAGTGAGTTTTTCCCTGCATACATGAAAGCTGACTGGAGCCTCAGGTAGCTGGGAATTACAAGCTGCTCTTCATCACTGCAGAAAATCCAGCCATTTGAATATTTCCTAAAAGTATTCCATATTCACCCCCACAACGAAAAGACATGAAACTCCTTAAATCCGATCTGCTGCTGCCCTGCCCGATGACAGGCCTTGCACAACACACGGACACGTGCATCCATGGGGGCAAACTGTTCTGAAGGGCTTCACACCCGGCTGCTCATTCCAGCTCCTCGGGGCCGATTTCCAGGAAGGAGAAGGAGCACTGGGAGCGCTCAGGGCGCTCCTGAGCACATGCCCAGCTCCCGGCATTCCCGCTGCCCCTGTGCTCCAGCGCCGGCCTCGACAGCCGCGGGGAGCGCAGCAGAACTAAGGCACAGCACTCCGTGTTCTGCACGCACGTCACACCTTCCACTCCTTCCCACCCCCTCTCGCTTGGACAGGAAACACACCAACAGGCTCCAAGGACCAACGCCCGAGCAACAGCTTCCTCATCAGCAAATAGTCCTGTGTTCTGGACTTGCTATACAAATGGTTCGAATATTTGCATAAAATTGTATTATTGCTCCACTGACAATCAGTTGGGCAGAAGGGTTGATTTGCTGTCAGCTGGCAAATAATGTGGCAATGTTCCTGCCTAGGAATAATTCTGTCAATGCTAGAGGCGCCTGGAACTTGTTGATAGGACCAGATTGCTGTGGAGGCTGGTCAGCAAAAGGCTCCTCATACAAGGCACAGGCACAGCCTTTATAATCCCCAAATGATCCTCCAGGGAAGTGCAGTGAGGATTGACAGCTAAGGCAGTGTCACATGTGTACAGAGTAGCACCACAAATAACTTGACTGTGCGTTTACAGTAATTTTATTTACAAGTTACCACATGACACCTGTAGTACTACAGTTTTTGTAACACTATTAGCAGTAAAATAAGTCACATCTAAGAAGAGTAGGAGGCAGCAGAGAAAAATGTGCACAGAGAATGCAGAGAGGCTATTTAGATGTAACTAAAATTAGGTATTTTTCTACAGACTTAGAAAGCAAGAAGGAATATGTGTTGAGAAGAACAAGCTCTTCAGCCCTCTTATTTCTACAGCATGAATTTTTTTGTACAGTGACAATTTAGTAGAACGAATACTACACTAGCAGTGAAATGCAAGTGATAGGGAGAGAACTGTCTTAGTATTTTGCCCTTTTGAGCACCCAGAAATGAAACCCAAAGGTTCCCTGTGAAGGGAGTTATCCAGGGCTGGTTTACTTGCAGAGCCAGCAGTGCAGAATTGCTACTGGGAGGGAATAGAACTTATGACTAGAGAGTTCCCAAGAATTGCATATTGCCTGTGAGGTCTTATCTGGTCTTAAGTAGTTGGTGAGCAAAGCCAGTTGCAGCATCCCCCAAGTCTTTTTACAGTGCCGTGTTCTAAGGCTGAGTACAGTTTAGCAGAATCCCAAAATCAAGCAGAGAAAAAAGCCCTTCTGCTTTCTTATCATCCTTGGCTCTAATGATGCTGGTGTTGAGCCTGGGCCTTTCTCAAGAGGAACAATGTGGGGGAGCAAATCTGGAGAAACACTCTAGACTTAGATGTATTCTGATGACAAGACTCAAAAGAAAATAAGCTTAATGCAGCATCAGGTGCGACCCTTTTCTGATTTCAAGTACAGCAGCAGCTTCCAGAAAGCAAACAAGTGTTATTGAGGACCTGCTTTTCCCTCAGACATCTTTAACAACTGTTAGTGCACACAATGCATGCTAGTGGCTGCAAAGACAATGAAAATACAAGCTGCACAGTAATAATTATTTCCACTACCAACTACACACAGGATATATTGCTTTTGGTACAATGCCATTTATTGTCACAAGAAGAAAACCAGTGATTAAGTCGAGCACATGGATTATGCAGACCTTTGCCATGCTGGAACAACAGCACATTTTACTTACAGAAATGTCACCAAGTCAGCTGTAAAATCAGCTTAACAGTTCTTCCAAAATACCCAGCATATCCTCAAATCCAAGTTAATATTAAGTTTAGCTACAACAGAATGATTAAGAAATGGTTTTGTTTTCAATCCCCACTTTTGTCTGGAGTGCTGTGCTTATACTGCATGAAGGCAAACAGAATCAAAGCACAGAGCTACAGTGACAGCCACAACACCCACTGAAGTGTTTCTGTGTGGGCAAACTGGCCTGCAAGTTTGTGTCCCCTCCACACCTGTGCAAACCTACTCAGAAAGCCTGCAAAGGTATGTACGTGTACAGAAACTAACAAAAAGTTTTTTTAAAAACAGAGAATGCATGAAAAAGTCTGAAGTTTGAATTCTTGAGCCTGTGGTGCCTCAACTGTAAGTTAGAATATAAATGAGTTTTAACACTTCCAGGAAAGATTTTCAGTCCACATGTCCTTTCCAGTGCTAGCTATCAAAATTAAAGGTGACCTAGGAGAAAGGCTTGACTGAAAAACCCTCCAGCTCTCTTGTGATACCATCAGTTCAATGAGTCTCAAGCCAAAATTGTGAATATTTAGCATTTTTGCATTTGCAGTTTTAAGGCAGAAAAATATGTTCACATCCATTTAGTCTTGGATGTCACAAAAAAAATCACAACCAACCAACAAAAACAAATAAACAAATAAGACCCCCTAGAAGGTGCATCTCAAGTCTTTTAGTAATAGCAAATTTTTAAAAATTTTATGGCATTCCCGCACAGCTTTGGAAATTTTTTTGGTTGTTTTTCATTGGGTTTTTTTTTTTCTAAAAAAGCCCGAATTTGCACACACAGATCACACATCACAGAAAGAGAGATGAAAATCTTCCATTATTTCTCAGCTGTGTGTTGAAGGTCAGAATTAAACTCGCAAAGTGAATAAGAGATCCCTGCAGTGGCAACGCCCTGGCTGGCGCCATCCCAGGGCTGGAGCTGCTCTGCACTGTCTCGTTCTCTCCCCAGAGCCCCAGGGGCAGCTGCCTGTACCCAGCCCCAGCTCTGTGAAGCACAACCGTGTCCTTGGCTCAGCTGTACGGAGGCAAAAGCCGACAGAAGCAAATAAAAGCGGAGCTGTGAGACTGCAGGAATCTGCAAGTGTGCAAGGTAAGGAAAAGTACGAACAAAGGAGTGAAGTCAGCAAGCCAGAGCAGACAAGGGACTTTGGAGAAAGATGCCAACAGGGAAAGTGTAAACCCCTGAGGAAGAGCAGCGTCGCTGGAGAGGAACTCGGTGAGATCAAAGGTCAGTGCAGTGCAAGCAGCAAGGCAAGGAGCCAGGGAGGAACAGGCAGGCAGCAGCCAACAGCTGAGTGTGCACACAAACTCACAGACTGGGAACAGAAATGCAACTGTTTTTATTGTCTTTTAGGTGAGAAAACACTGCAAACCCAGGACTCTGGCAAGGTATTTCTTGCTCTTTTCAGGGAAATCAGGAATGGAAGACTTCAATTCTCATCTCTTCAGCCTTCACATACAAACACAAGCTACCTCTGTACCAAGCTAGAAGGAACACACGTTTCTCTGCCACACAAATTAATCAGCTAGAAAGAGAAGAAACTTCAGGAAAAGTGGGCTCTGTGTGTGCACGTTGAGAGGAAAACAAGAGGCAGCTTTAGGGAAGTTTCAGGAAGTTTTCAGTATTCATTAGGTAAATCAGTTTTAACAGGATCAACAATCTGCTGTTTATCATCAGAAAGCTCACAAATCCTATAAAATAAAGATTTTTTTAGTAACAAGTGCCACCTGTTTAGACTCAGTTTAAACACAGAGAAAAGTAAATTGCCAATAGCAAGATGTACTGAAAAGAAAATGCAGAGTTTTAGAAAACATATGAAGCAAAGTCATCAGTGTAATTTATAAATTACAGGGAAAAGACAGAGGGGTTACAGAACAGTTCTCACATCCAACTCTCAACATCAGGGTTCACACAAACAGCACGTGAGCAGGGCTGCCTTTGTGACGGGGATGTGAACACCTCTGGCACCAGGGTGGTGCTCAGCAGACACAGAGGTTGCCTTTGGAAGCAGAAGTGAGGCTCCAGAACTCCTTCTGAAGCTACCTGGACTCGTGTGCTGAGGAGACTCATCAGAGCAAGGCAACCACCAGGAGACACGGCACACGTTGATGCGATGATTTGTGAGTCTTCCACATGCCTCAAATGTTTTTTATTTTTTAAGCTTTTCAGTGTTACATACATGCAATTTAGAAGAAAGAATAGCTGAAGATGAAACATGCACAACACAGAATTATCTTTGGTCTGCAAAGTCCTGGGTCAGAATTCTACACAGCTTGATGTCATCACACCTACATTAATCTCTTCCAGTAAATACAGCTCGTACTCAAAAGCAGCTCCTTGCCAGCCTTCCTCAGTACTTGAGTGCAGCATCTGCCCAGCACCTGGGGGTGCTCACTGGAACCACCAGTCCCCACCCTGACCCACGTGCCCAACAGTGCCCACTACACCTGAAGCTTAGAGATGGAGAGCTTACAGCCAGTTCTGGTACAACACAGGAAATCTGTGTGGTATTTCAAACTAATCCCACTCAAACAAGGATCACAACAACATTAAGTCAGTCAGTTGCTTGTCAAAACCTTCCTGGAGCCAAGCAGCTGTGCAGTTGTACCTTGAAGTCCCTCCCTGAAATGCAAGCTATGGTGAACACACCTTCTGCCAGGGCAACAGCCACAGCCAACAAAAATGTAAGAACACACAGAAACATGGCAAAAATGAAATTCTGTATTATTCTTGGGGGAAAAGAATCTGTATTCTGCAGTAAAAGCCAAGGAGGGCAATGAGACATACATTTTTACAAGCCAATTCTCAGAGCTGTTACAGACCTGTCAGTTATGGTTAAGCTTTCTTTAGTTTCAGGTCACATTTTTTGCCTTTTCATATTAATTAGAGAAATTTTTAGCTGCTGTTATCCAGCTACACCTTTTAGGAGTTAGTTCTTTGAAGAACAATTGAAAGTCCATGACAGTGATATGAACTTACTTGCACTGCTCTCAGAAATCCCACATTTCAAAACCATGTTCAGAGAAAAACCTTTTTGTACTGAAATTAAAACATTTGGTCTCTAAAGATCATGCAAGTAATAATTGTCAAGATTTCCTGGGAACAGTGCAATATGAATATCCATATAAAGAGTGCCAAAAAAGCCCATGAACCACCAGATACACTGCAATTGATTCACATCACTCAGCAGGCCAAGATTTCATCATTTTCTCACACCAAAGATAAAACATTTCTGCCTGTCTATAAAGAAAGCTCATCTGTGGATTTTTTTGGATGGCTTCCCTAATTTAATTCCAAGCTGGTGCAGTTCCACAGAGGGACACAGCCCCTGCACTTGCAAGGAGGGGCAGTTTTGGATCAGCCAATGGACCAGCTCAGGGCAAAGCAAAGTCCCAGTCGTTCTAGATATGCACGGAACTATGCTGGTTTGGTAATACAGGGACACAATTTAATGATTTTCTTTGCATTTGTTTTTACAAGATTCAGATGCCAAAAACAAAACAGAACATTAAGTTACCTGATTTAAAAAAGAAAATCACAAACGTTTACAACATCAAAAGAATAAGACGAAATATAAACCTTTACTACTTACAATTGATCTATACAGATTAACCAAATCACAAATCTGTCACAATATAAATGTTTAATTGTTACAATGAATAAGAACATACAGAAAATGATTTATTTATTTTTTATAAAATCTTCCTTTGCTTTTTATTTTAAACTTACCATTAACTAAATTAGCTATGCAGGACTTGTGGGGTACGTGACTAAGAAGGCACCAACAGTACAAAGCAAAGACAAAGCAGTTTGAGTATTTTAAGAGTGCTCTACACTGATACAACACGAGAAAAGGCAACAATAGTAAGTAAACCAGCTGCAACCTTTAGAAATTTGTTCTAGATTTACACATGTAGTCCAACTTTTACATTTCCGCCGATGTGTCACTTGGTTTGATCACAGCACATGCTACAAAAACCACTGTAAGCTTCACTTTACTAATGTGCACTTTTCACTAATTTAGTGTCTTGATTTCAATTGTTAACTAAACCATTTTGAACCACAAATGTATTTAAAACTTAGTAAAAGGATTGTTTGGACTTTTTTTGTTTAAACCACTGCATTTACAAAAATATTTCCCCTAAAATCTGGGATTGCTTGAAGACATTGCTGTACAAATATAAAAGTACTATGCAAGGGACCAAATTCATAAGTATATGGTGTGTATGTATAGACCTATATTTATACCATATCACTGTGCTGTAACAACACAATAAATTTATCAATAACCAAGGACTATATAAACTACACTAACATAAGCAAATATATATTAATAAAGTTTAAATCTATAGTACAGTTGCTCAGCAAACAACTTCGACATGGTATAAATATATCGTAGCATATTACAGTGGGCAGCAACAACAGGTTTTTCTTTCTCATTCTGCAAGGAAAGCCCTGCTCAGCTCCTCAGGTTTGGTTTGGCCACTGCCGAGTTCTGTCCCCACTGGCACTCCCGGAAGCTCCCGGCGCGCGGGCCCAGCTCTGGTGTCACAGGGCTGAGGAAGAGTCTGGCCACAGCAGGACAGCAGAGTCAGACGCTTGTTTGCCAAAGCATCCATGAGAATTTTGTGTTTGCATATTTTTCTTCAGCTGTAAGGTTGGAATGTTTTTGACAGTGAACTGTTTACATTCCTTATTCCCAAAGCATCTTTACCATGAAATATGCATGCTACTTCGATTAAGAGTTGCTGTTCTCCGCTCTAAAATATAAAAACTGCATAAAGAAAAGAACCCAATGTAAAATGATGAAATAACTGACCTAACACAGTGTTGTTAGAGGCACCTTCTTTAAACTATTTTCAAAATCTGACAAAAAACAAAATCGTGCTTCAGCATTTGACGCATCAACAAATTCAACCCAACAATGTTTACTGAGTTCAGTAAAAGATTGATGAATGTGGTTATGGATCCTGGTGGATGCCAATTGGATTCAGCAAAAGTAGCTAAGGAAGAAAGCCCAAAAGCACCAGACATTAGGTAAAGCAAACCCTCGGCTTCTCACTCAGAGAGACAGGATGCAAAGGTAAGTCTACACCTCCCCAAACATCCCAAATTAAAGAAAGTATTTAAAAAGAAAAAAAAAAAAAATTGGGAAAGAGAAGGGTGAAGTAAGCTGCCAAAGTTCTTCCTTAATAAATTAAAATGGAGGTGTTACAAACTAATTTCAGTAACAGTCATCTTTCCAACCGTGCCAAAAATGATTCCTGTTGTAATGATGATCATGCAAGTAGCAGAGATTCTAGAAATATTTCTATTTTTCAAAACCGAGTGAGAAAAGCATTTTGGTAAAGATGTGTAGAAAGGTCAAGAGAAATTTCTACACTGGTATCAACAGTCAAGTGCATATTTCTTCTATAGAAATGTTTTTAGCATAGGTTCCATACCACGATTCCATGATCACTTGTGCAGTGTCCTGACAATGCTCCGAATTTGTTCCCCACAACAAAGATTTATGTACCACAGGAACTTCCTAATAGAAAATGCCCTTTAATGATGAACCCTTGCTTATTAAAAATTAGTTTTGGCAGACTAACACTTAAACTATAAGAAAAAGAAAATTTTGAAATGGAATCTTGTAAGCACCCTTATCTACTGGAGTCTAAGTTAATGGCTTTCTAGATTTCTCTGAAGAGCAGACTAAATGGTATGAGGAAGCCTGGAGTTATTAACCAGCCAGCATCCTTATGTACTACAGTAGCAATTGAACCTGATTTCCATTCAAAGACATTACCCAAGAGGAAACCAAAAACTAATTCTTAATGTTAATGTGAAGATATAAGATTTAAATTTATTTCCAGGAATTACAAGTGCATTTTGTTCATATTAGCAAGCAGTCTTTATACAATCCATTCTTCACTGCTGCCAAAATAAAATGAGAAAAAGACAGCAGAGATATGAAAAGCTAAAAATAGAACTATTTTTCCTAAGTTATTTGTTGAATAGCATTTCAGTTGAACACAACTCAGAGGTAACAATAGATTATTTTTTTTTCTCAATCATAGGCATGTGGCACTTAGACAATCATCTTTGCACAGAAAGCTTTAACAGTCATGCGAGGGCACAGTAATTATTTTAAACAAGGCAAATTTCTCACCACAGAGAGCAGTGGGGAAAGAAAAGGAGGCACTGCACTGGAACATAACACCTAGTAAACTCCACATTATACAATTTCAGTAACAAATACTTGAAAAGATCATTAAAAGGTATACAATTTTAAACGTTATTTAGTGCTAGCTTTGTTTGGTTGTCCTAACTCAGCATTATCAGAAAAGTTTGATAGTACTTGACAACAGAACAGTACTTCATGTCACGAGCTCATGGAGGCTTGATTACAAATCACCATAGTGTAGGTTGCAAGAAATGAACTTGAGATGCCGACATGCTGTAGGAGCAAAAGTAAAATCAAACTTTCTCATTTGAAGATGCAGTGTTCCTCTCTGCAAGAATCTGAATGTCAGTGATTAGATTCAAATGTCAAAACTATCAATCCTCATTTGAAGCATTTCATTGGCATGCAGGATGTAGACTGAGTTAATTAACATCATATTTTGGTTTCTTGCTTGCCATCAGGTACGGCTGCCTTGCCCAGGGAAAGCACTGGCCAGGGGTCACGGTGCCATCGTGGTCTGTGTTAACCTTTCCAGCACTCAGGCAGCAAAGAGCAGCTGCAGCTGCCACCTTGCCTTTGCACAGGCCAAGTGTACAAACACTACTGCATGGCAGGAACTTTGGGAGTACTATGCCTCCAGCATGGGGAAACTTTAAATGATCTCTCTTAGAAAAAGCAGGGAGAAAAAGGTAAAAATTTTGTCAATACATGGAAAAATGTTTCTTAGATGAATTCGGTTAAATTGGGCTCCCATGTGGCTCTTACACTGGATAGAATACCTGTATGCACAGCACAGGACACCCAAACAAGTGCATAAGCAAGATTAACATAAACACAACTTATGCTGCAATCCATAGCGTAATGGTACACTCTGCTGGATGCTAACCAACCATTTCTATTTAAAAAGGACGTGCAAAAAAAATCTGGGATGTCACTGACTTAAAGTGCCCTGAATAGTAGCTTTTCTAAAAAAAAAAATAAAAATGCCAGCGACTTCAGTAAAGTCAGAAAAACATAGTTCATGGTGTAAACGTCTTACAGGTTAATGAATTATCTTCTTGGATATTGATCCAGGAGTGAAAGGAACCACTGCATCTTTCAAACCAGAAAGCAAGCAGTTAAAACACGGGCAGCAGTAGGTGCACGTACAGTACAGTACTGCAACAGGTCAACAATGGGCATTACGCATAGGAGTGTCAATTACAATTCTTCAGCCTTAAAAGATTCATTGAAAGCATGAAAAGCCAAAACTACCAGGAACCGCCCTCCTGAATGGCTCAAAGGAGTTAGTGGATAAGCTGAGAGAGGCCACAAGACATGACCAACAATAAAGAACTGGGAAGAGGAACAGCAACGTTTGAGCATGCCCAGTCCTTTAAGTCCTTGTCCTACAAAAGAGAGCAGAGACATATTTCAGTGAGGGAAGTTTAACATCACATTTTAAAATAAGCCCTTTCCTATTTCTGTGCTCTGTGCACACTGTGTTTACCATGAGCCAGAGCCAGCAGGATCCACAGATGTCAAGAAAGAATTTGGAGACACTGGATATCAGGGCATTCCACTTTAAACTATTAATTCTTCAAAAGATTAGGGAGATTAAACGTAACTAATCAAAGAAGTACGTTGTTTGTCTGAACCAAAATCTGTTATTTTCAGACTGCTTCTCAATTCCAAACCCCACAGCCCAGGGGACACTTTGAATCTCGAGAAACGGCCCAGTGAGAAGAGCTGGCTGATGAAGCACAGGGGGAATGTGCAGGGGAACAGGAATGCACAGCAGGGCCCTGTTACTGTGCATTTGAAGCCACTCCTGGGGACTGGCCCTCACCAGGATGTCAAGCAGCTCTGTTTAAACTGTTGTGCTGTGGCATAGCTGGCAATTCTCACCACAAATGACTCAGACACATTACCAGCATATCCTTATCAAGCTAAGTACAATATTTTAATTTCAGTATTGTGCTGGCCAAATCAACTCTGCATAGTAGCATTTGAAGGTAACATTTTTATCAAAGCAGAAATTTCTGCTAGCAACAGATCATTGATACGTTTATCCCTAATCCTTTTATCCCTTAATCCCTAATACAACCTAGGTAAGTATGGTCTGGGCAAAGAGGCAAGCAAGAGATCACAAACTGTGAGCACAGCAGCACCCACTCACTGTCCTTCCTTGAGTCTACAGCCTATTGGGAACAGGCTTCATCTGGTTCCTAAAAATTTATGTAACTTTCTTCCACCATGTGTACATGCACAGCTGTGCTCTCACACAGAAAACATGGGTGGGACATGAACAGCAGTCAGTTACTGTGTCCCAGGCCTGCACAGAACCAGTGTGTGAACCTCTGATTTCCCTGCCTTTTAATTATTACAACAGTTCCAATATCACCTAGCAAGCTTAAATAAACAAAATGCAGTAATTGTAAAAATTGAAATCCATTCATTTGTGAGCTTCTATACATTTAAATATTCAAGCCAGTGGCAACAGCAGTTATCCTATTAAAGTAAAAATTGTATTTTTAATAGTTTCCCCCACCTTTTTCTTTCCTTCCTATTAATTCATCATTAAATAAAAACCTGGGGGTATATGCAATGCAGAAACTGAAATCGCATTTTTAGTGCAGAAAAATTATGGTTTATAGCAAAGCCACAAGGTTCCTGCACACTGCCAGCAGAGCTGTGGATTTCTGGCAGCAAGGAAATGATCTGGTTCAAAACTTCACCTTCCTGCTGGAACTGCCCACACAAAGCAGAGATTGCAGAATGCTGCTCTGAGGGAGGAGAGCACAGAGAGCACAAACCAGGCAACCCAGGGCAGCCTGCTGAGTGTTGCATTTGGCTTGTTTTTCCTTTTCACTCATAAAACTTTGATACTTTCTCCTGTTATTATCACAAAAGTTTCACAGGTCACTCCAATCATGCCAGTGACCAATTTGGGATGAAACTCCTGAGACTTGCAAGCCTTGTGGTACAGGAAGACAGTTAATCTTATTGATTTCTCAAAAAAAGTCAGAGACAGTGAATATCAGTACATTTCATTCTAAATTAAACTTTCAGACCTTTAAAATGCTAGGAAGATTAGTCGTAATTAATTTATGAATATTTAAGTATCTATTCTTATTTACTCACACTATTTGGGAGCTATTTAAAACTAAAGATAATTCATACTAAATTCATACTAAATGCAATTCACTTTTCCTTTAAAATATTTTAAGGGATTTCTCTTCTGTACATTACATTTAGGAGGAGGCTTTTTAAAAAGTGTTTGAAGCCATATGACAAAACTATGGATCTGTAATATATGAAGAACACTGCCCCTTAAAATGTTTTTTTTTTGAATAAAATCTGCATTTCAAAACATTACTATTTGCTTTTATTCCAAGCAGCACTATTGACATGTAATGCTTATTCCCAAAGTGTAACCTACAAATGAGGTAAACACCTCTGACAGTTGCCTGGATTCCAGGTGGACGCTTCAATGCTGTGGGCAAACAGAAACTTTCCTCAGCACCAGAACAGGACTGAGGTCTGGTCCTTGGACAGGAAATTAGTGGGCACTGGGAAAGGCAAGTCCTACATTTCACCAGCAGCACCAAAGTCCCAAGTTTTCCCCCTGCCTGAGTGTCCCCCACTGCTGTGACTTTACCTATGCATGATTTAAGATCGGTATCCTGGCTGGAATCTTGCAGTTTCCTCAAAAATCAATTCTTTCAGCTTTTCCTTCGGCAAGTCATCCAACTCCATATCAAACTTGAAGGGTGCTTCAGCTACAGGCTTAATAATACAAAGAAATATGATCAATTCACTGTACTGTTGAATTTCATGCAGTCCTTTTATGGATGGGGAAAAAAATATGAAAATGTCCTTCACAAAAGTATCTAACACTGAGCAGTCTTCAAGGCAGAGCTCCCCCATTAGCCCAATGTGAGCTTTATGTATTAGTCTACCAAATTTTACATCAACCACAGTAAGCAGCTAGTCAAATCCAAACCACAAGTTGAAATATTTATTTGAGGCTCATAACTCAGTATCGATTTGAAGAAAAAAAATTATCTTAAACATTTTTATTTCTTGGAATAAATATATCTGGCCCTTAAGAAAAACTAGCTTATTTCCTCCTCTCCTATTTCTTTCCAAAAAGGAGCCAGGAATCTCCTTAGAATTGTACATAAACTACAGCCAGTTCTGATTCAGGTTTTGAAAGCATAATTGATGGCAAACTCAGTCATTCTCCTCCTTTACCTCAGACATTATGAAACCAGGCCTCACCTAAGCTGAGAATCTCCATTTTCTGGAGAGGGAGGGCACCTTAGTATCTATTTATTGCATGGCATCTGCAAAGTGTTGTATTAAAGTGAGAAATACACATTTTGATAAATTGATGCAATTTGTTCTTCAGTTCCATTACCGCAGTACAAATACTACCCTTAAACTAAAGTAGAAAATAATCAGCTGTATCATTTTATCAGTGTTTACATTTTCACAATGTCTTTACCTCATCACTTGGATCATAATACTGCTCCAGATATGGATGGGCTAAAGCTTGCTCCACTTCAATCCGCTTATGAGGATTAAAGGTCAACATTTTATCCAACAAATCAAGTGCTAAGAGGAGAAAAAAAGTGAGCAAGAGTTTAATACACACTCCACAAAAGTGTTACAAACCCCGACCATACCCAGAAAATACCATTCCCAAGGTCTGTGCTAACGGCAGTGCACCCCTGGAGCTCCCTACTGCAGCTGGGACCGGTCACTTGGGCACTGAGGCTGTGCCTGCCCCTCTCTCAGCACTCCTGGGCCACAGGTGCCCTGGGCACCTCCTGCTCCAGCAGAGCTGTCACCCTGCCAGAGCCCTTCAGCCCCAGAATGGAGGGCAAGGCAAGAAACACACGGAACCCTGCGGTATGATCCGCTTTGAACTACAACAGAAATCAAATAGATGAGACTTTTCCTTCTCTCAGGAAAACGCTTTGGATTTTTGTGCCAAAATCCAAACTAAGATGGAGCTTTTCCGAAATAAATAATTATGAATACGTTCTCATTCTGAAAAGAAAATTTGGCTGTTTACGGATGAAAATCTCATCCAGAAATCATTAGGAGTTCTAGATCATCACAGTGAAATATTTTGGCACAACCTGCAGCACAGAAGATACTCTCCAGGGAAGATGAAAATACATTTATATTCATGAGATTCAGGCAAAATCTGTTGAAGACAACTCGTAAAAAATCCATAAAGAACCTGAAGATCCAGTAAGACAGAGAGTGAGGTCTGTGAAACTCTGGACAGATACCACAAATCAGTGCTACTGCAGGTGGTCAGCTACTTTGCCTGTAACACATTTCCCTTTTTCAAGAAGGGAAAAAACGGATTACAGGAGCAAGAAGCCCCAAGATATCTGCAGTATACTAAATTCCATCATATTTCTTCTCATCACCACGTCATTTATGAACCAGAACTTTAACAAAGGCTTCT
Organism: Bombycilla garrulus; assembly: GCA_013400315.1. Classification (NCBI taxonomy): domain Eukaryota; kingdom Metazoa; phylum Chordata; class Aves; order Passeriformes; family Bombycillidae; genus Bombycilla; species Bombycilla garrulus. Next base: position 873,527 of record VXBU01007090.1, read on the forward strand.
TGATGCAGCGCAGCAGCTGCAGCTTTGCAGCAGGATGAGGAGCACGCCTGTAACCTCAGGACACAGCGCAGCTGGGGAGGGATGATGCACCATCACTGCAGCGAGCTCCTCTGGGTCTCTGCAGCACCCAGCACTGCCCTTGAGGGCAGCTCCCAAAGCCTCATTGCTGCAGTTACCACGGCCAGGGTTTTGCTGTGGTTCCCTCACAGTGCTGGGCACAGCGCTGTCCCTGAGAGCTGCCCTGGCACAGCTGCTCTTGGCTGCCGCTGCCAAGGTGCCACACTGAGCAGCACATTCCCCCTCAGCTCAGCTACCAGCACTGCTGCCATCTGAGCTGTCAAAGCCCACGGGGAGGATTCTCACACTGATGAGCACTGTTATAAAAGCAGAATAAATCACTGCTGTTTTCCTCAATGACAGGGATAATCAGCTCCATACAGTTCCATCTGCAGAAATCAGCTTTTACATGGTAATTCAGTACCTGATCATATCCTCTAAGAGTAAATTACCATATCAGTTAAAAAAGAAGTGACTTATGAATTGTGGTAGAGCAGGTAAAAGAGCACTGTACTGTGAACACAACCACCCTTAAACTGCACGAAGTTGAGTATAAAAGGTAAATTAATAACTATCTAGCAAAACAAAATCATATTTACCCTTTACTAAAGCCTTGTTAAGAAATATTAACAATTATTATATTCCTTGCTTTTATAACTTTTGCTCCACATCTTCTAACTGAATTTTTTAACCCAATAAATGTTAAGCTCTCATGGTACCCCTTGCTGACGAGACCCTGTTTGACCTACAGCTGATGCACAGTCTGCACAATCTCCACCCAGGGCAGCAGCAAGCAGCTGCCTCCTGTCTGATGTTAGAAACAAGGTTCAAGACTTGTTTGATGCCAGTGTCGAAATCCAGTGCTGATGTTGAGCACTTGAACAATGCACTGTGCTTCCAAGGACAGTGACAAGAGTTTGGATTTCACATGTAAGTTAAAGACCAAACTCCACAACAGGTAATCTTAGAGTTACTAAAAATTGCGTTATAAAGATAAACTAGTGTGAGGGTTTTGTGCCAGTTTATGATTTTGTATTAAATTTACAGTGCTATTTTAAGGCGCCTGCATGTTCTATTTCCAATATAAAGATAAGATAAATTCTTAGGCTGTAAAAGCTCCCATCCTGTCATTACTTTGATACAATGTAATAGAGAATGAAATACCTTTGGGGTCAGCGTTTGGAAAAAGCCTGTTCCATGGTACCTTATTTTTGTGTGGTAGGGAAAGCAAGTAGTTTCTGGCCTTTAAATTTATTATACAATTCAAATCTTCTTGGGAAGGGGATCCAAGTATACCTAAAAAATATGAATACAAACAACAGTGCATTCTGTGAAAAGCACATTAATACAGCTGTATCATATATGCTAAAATTATTAAAGTATTAAAATTGCTGGGAAGGAGATTTCAGACCAAATGTTTTAAGGATACAGAATACCTGAGGAGTTTTTAGAAACTTTCACTAAAAACCATTTTTAAATGGATCTGAGTTTACTAATGATCTGTAATCTCTTAGAAAGACCCCAGTAAGTGGTACCTACAGAAATTTAAAAAAAAAAAAATTACCTGTACCTAATAATATATGAGCTTTTAGGGTTTTTTTAAATTTTGTTTTAAAATATATCTGCTGATATAGTAAAGAAATTGGTAAGTACTCTCTAGTTGTACCCTAAACAACAATTACCTGTAGCAAGTGCTGCAAAAATAACTAGAGGGGACAGCAGACACACCTGCAGATCCACACCTTATACAGTGACCCACTGCAGAAAAACCAGCCCAGCTGGCAAAAGTGGTACAGAGAGACCGAGGTGGGAATGCTGCTTTTCCATAAAGCTTACCAAGGATATGGTTAAGTTGGTCAAGGTAGTGTTTTCCTGGGAAGATGGGTCTGTTGGAGAGCATCTCTGCCAGAATGCAGCCCACTGACCAGATGTCAATTGACTTGGTGTAACCCTGCAAGTGAAGCAGAAACACATTTTTGTCAAATTTTTGCATAATAGCAGCAAAATGTTACTTTAGTAAACTATAGAAGTGCACACAAATCATCTTTTTCTTTTTTAGATGAGTCATGCTTGCTCATGCTGTTTGATTTTTCTGTACAAATGAAATAATTAAGAACCATATATCAAAACACTACTTTGAAGGGGTAGCAAGAACTGAAGTCTCCAAGATATGGTTTTCCAAAACTACTCTTTAAGTTTACCAATTGCAAATTGCTGAGATTCCCTGATTTTATAACAAATTGAAACTAAAACATTTTGGAAAGCAGGTATGCTGAACTGTACAGCCCTGACAGAACACTGAACATGTGTGAAAGCAGCCCTGAGGGGATCTAAGCAGCACTCCAGGAGCAGGCCTTTGCCAAAGGGGAAATGGCCAAATTCCCCCAGGGGCTGTTGGTTGGCTGCTCTGTACAACAGGACAGGCAGGAAGGGGTGAAGATGCTGGGAGGAGGCCACACCAGTCACTGGGATATAATGGGAATGGAACAAACAGGGATATCCACACGAATCCGTATCCATGGATAACCCGTGCTATCCACAGGAAAAGGCACAGCAGTGACAGATCCTCACTGTGCCCAGCCTGCTGCCACTGCCCCTCCCTTGGGAAGGCTCTGCCCCACTGACCCCACAGCCCCTGGGCACCAGCTCCTCAGGATGTCACCCCTTCACCATCTGTGTTCAAGGGGTCAGAATTTTAAAAGGAATCACGCTTAAGGGGACCACCTCTTACAAACACAAAGTATTTTCTTTGTGAAACCCTTTCATAAGTAGATGTGAATAGCCCAATGCTGTGGCCTCGGTGAGGGTTTAAAATACAAGAAGCTGGGGGAAAAAACCCTCAATTAGTCAGATGTCTATTTTCTTTCAAGTGCCTTGGACACAACAAGTGCTATGGGCACAACAAAACAAACCCACCACCTGGAAAAGCTGTAAATCCTACAGGAACAACAGCCATCCCAGAATATAAAACAGGGCTCCAGGTGTCACCCAGGTGTCACTTGTTTTGTTAACAAGTATCTGGCTGTGGGAGTGAGCACAGGGGTTCTGAAGGACACCCAGCACCCACACAGGGACTGGATGCACCTTAAAATGGCCACAGAACACAACCGTAATTCCAAATACACAAAAAGCAAAGAAATGATTGCATGAAGAGTATGGAAATGCAATTAAGACTGACGCATAAGAAGGATCACTTCTCTTCATTCAGAATCAGATTCACCCTCATTATACATTCTAAACCTAAATTAAGATGTCAAGATAACTTTAATGCAACATTTGCAGCCTTGATGGAGGCAGCAGTGGAATGCTCATTCCTACCACTCCAGTCCTGCTCAGTGGCACAGCAGGTGATGGAAGCAGTCTCATGACTGGCAAGGAACTGGAGTGTGGGAAGCTGAGTACGTGATTACTCAGTTCTAGTACACAATCATCGATTCTGGAATCACAATTTATTGCAAGCCAGTAGCTCTACTGGAAACCCATGCCCACTTCTCCCCAAGACTGTGTGTGTGTTCTGATCCTAAAAGCACAGAAGGAGGAAGCACAATTGGAACTCACAAGGGAATAAGCAGCAGCAGCAGCACCCCAGCAGCTCACTGTGGCCCTTACCTTAGAATTGAGCATGATTTCAGGAGCCCTGTACCAACGTGTGGCCACGTACTCTGTCAGGAATCCTGTGTGATCGTGATCGGGATCTGCAACGCGAGCCAATCCAAAGTCACAAATCTGGTTTTAGAGAAGTAAACAGGAAAAAAAGGCACATTAGACACACATTTCCACTACTGTAACACTACTAATTCACCATTCCCCAATCAATGATGGAACACCTACAAATGCAGTGATGGCAACCTATGTTTAAAAAGAAAATTATTGCACAAAGGTGAAGAAAAATGTTTTGGATCAATTACAAAGAATATCGAACTGCCATTCATGGGCCAGGAAGAACAAACAGTTCACGATTTACGTTCCACTCTGGGCTTGCTTACAGCACCTCTGCCAAACAGGCAAAGATACACTGCTCCAACCTCTCAGAAACTCACCAGAAAACAAAAAGAAAAGCAATTAAGACTTCCAGAAAACATAACTAGCAACCAATACATTTGTCACCAAGTTCAACACCCTGTTTTACAAAAGCTATCATCATAATTGCATCTTTGCATGAAAAACAACCTATCCAATCATGAGATAATGGTAGACTGCAGAGATTATGGGCTGTTGAAGGAAGCATACGCTTAAAGGACAGAAAAAAAAAACAAACCCAAAAATGAAACACAAGCAAGAAAGTATTTCTCAACCCCTCATCAGGAAAATAGTTTTATCTAACTACGAAATGAAAAAAGAACACTGATTTAGATTAGTGATTAGTTATGCTCTGGTAAGGAGGCTCCATGGCTTTCAGAGCTATTTAGCGTCTAGAAAAAATTTAAGAAAATTGAAATTGTGAAGGCAGACTGCTGTAGAGCAGAGCAGCTGATCCTTTCTTACTGTCCCAAAGGGCAATGGCAAGGTTGTTGAGTGGCACATTAGCCACATTCACAAGCTTCTGCTGCCCCCCAAAAAAGCACCAGGTTATGATTGCCACACAAAGTGCATTTCCATGAAAGAATACATACTCTCAGTAAAACCAGGCATCAAATGTAGGAGTGGCAAACAGTGGGAGGTTCCTCTGCTAGATTTGTTTTGTAATTTTTACTCTTAGATAGTTAACTGTGTACAGTGATTATACTGAAAATGTGAAGTGAAAATAGGCTGTAGTCAATAAAGTCAGTAATGGAAAATCCTACCAAAACCACAGAAACCTCACTTTGCCCTGGCAGATATTTCTTAATTCTTCTGTAGGGACAGCCTGTCACTGAAATAACTGATAGATCAGTTAGGGAAGAATTACTTCAGCTGACTAATAGCTCCATCTGAAAGACAAGATTCAGCAGCTGACTGTTACACAGAGGGTCTGAAGAAAAGGCAATGATTAATGTCATAAGCCAAGCTGCATGCCATTACTTTAGCTACGTATTAAAGCAATAAACCCAGCTCCCTGAATCCTTCAACCCCAAAAAGAACCTTTTTAAAGCAGGGCAAGGTTCTCCCAGGCTACAGGAACAGAGCAGCTGCCTTGTGTGCAATTAGCAGCTTACATAGAGATTCAGTACAAATAATCAGAAGAGCCTCTTCTAAAGACAGAAATGAAGAAACTGTAGAGGACAGCTTAGAGACTTCAGAAAATAATTATGCAGCAGGCAAAACTGTTGTAATCTCTTCCTCCTAACCACAGAAAAAGCTAGATAAGATTACTGGCAAGGAGAATTGTGCAGAATTTCAGTATTACACAAAAGCAAAGCACTAGGGTTTGTTACTATTAAAACAAAAGAAGAAAGACCCTCTCTGGTCCACAGTGAAAAGCAAGAACTGAATTACAGAAGATGTCTCTGAATCTCTCAATTCAAGTAGAAAAATGCTCATGAGTTGGAAAGGAAGAAAAATGCCAAAGAGAGCTCATTAAAATGACAAAAAGCCCCTGCTGACTGAAGCAGAAACAGGTTAAACAGAAAAGCAGAAACACATTAGTGAGAAAGACTTCAAGGCTGAAGTTGCAGGGAAGAGGTTTTTGCTGCAGAGCTGACAGGAGTGCCAGCACAGAGGGAGAAGGACGCTGGAAATGCAGGGCTGTGCCTGCAGCCCCGGGTGAGGGACGGGCACAGCTCTGGCTGTAGCTGGGGAGGGCAGACACTGCTCCACCTGTGCCAGCAGCACACACTGACAGCAGCTGGGGGACACTGTGTCCCTGCAAATGATGGTGCACAGCAGGCAAAGCACCAGCAGCTGGTTACTAGGCTCCTCCACGTGAACAAAACCAATAACTAAAATAAAAGAAATAATAATAATGAGAGCAACAGAATAACGCAAATTTTCTCAGCATTTTGACTAAGTCATAACAGAGAATAAAAACCTGCATAATGAAAGACTCAGGTATGTCAATCAGTGCTTCATGCCTTGGAGAGACAGAGCAGATGCTACTGAGATAGAAGAAATTACTTCCAGCTAAATAAATAAATTTTAAAACAATAAATAAGCAAACAGTAAATAAAACCAGCATCCTATTTATATATTTACCTTTCACTTCTTCCTCATCACCTTCTTTTCATGCCTGTCGCAGTAGGCAACAATTCTCCGTTGTTTTAATAATTGTGAGTTTCCCTTACATAGACAGAATTGATCATGTAGCCAGTCTTTAGCATGGACCAGTATATGAACAGCAAGGAACTGTGTAACTCCCTTGGAATTGTGACAAACCTGTACAGCCCACAACTGGCTCACACTTTGAAGAGGGTATTTTTATTTTGTGGTTTGTTTATTGAGAAAGTTAGAGCTACACTGAGAAACAAAGGGTGATTCAGAGCAATACAGTATTCAACAAATACAGATGTACCACCTCAGATCAAGCACTGTAAACTCTGCAATTCCACTCCATCAGTGGCCAGCAGCAAATATCTGATGCACAGTGTAAAAGGGAACACATTCAAAAGCCTCTCTCATCATCCACGCATCTGCCACTGTGGGACTCTAAACCACAAGGAGCACTCAATAAGGGTTTTTTTCTGCTGACTTGTTTGGTGGTGTTTTAAAAACAGCAATATCTACAGTGCTCTGTGATACCAAATGCCACAGCTTAGCAACGCTGCAAGTAAACTTCACCTGCTCCTTTTCCTTTCCTCCCCCCCAGACTTTTCCATAGGGAAGGACAGTGAACACAGCTGCTGCCTATTCATCGTGCCTACACCACTGACAATGTTATCAATGTTATCAAATTCTATTGGATTCCTCTGGTCCTCATGCAGTATCTTCAGCAGAGGAGATCCAGGCTCAATGGCTCTGTGATATGGGGAGCAGTACTTTGAAATCCTGCTCTCCTCACATCACAGGGAGAAGTGTGATAACTATGATCACACCGAAAACTCAAAACCAACTGAAAGGTACAGAATGGCATGTTTTCTGTTTTATTCTCTATTACTGTTCTAATTCTTCACACTCGGTTTGCTTTACTGAATACCACTAAGCATTGAGCTGACATTTTCCAAGAATCATAACAGCTCTAAGCTCATCTTTCTGTAGTATTAACGAGTACAGAGCCCAGCACTGGAAATGCAAATGGGGAACATTCTCTCCCTAAGTAATTGCAGTGCATTTAATCAGCACTGAACCTCACATGCCGCTTTAGCTGCCCACTAACACAAAGTCCTTTTCCAACAACAAAACATTAACAGAGTAAACAGAGAAACCAAGTCTTGAAACATACACAGGTCTGAGTTTACTTCTGAGGTAAACATGATGCTGCTTCAGATCAGTATTTTCAACCAGCTTTCAAAGAGGCTGTTTCCAAGTCAGCCTCCAGATGGAAACAGTGATGCACTCATTACAGCAGCCTAAAAGATTCTTAGTCACTCAAATCTTGATAATTATTTTATCAAACCAAGTAATGTTTTGGCAATCTTTCCAGGACAAAAATCACATTAATACCCAGTAAAAACCCCCAGATTCATGGTTACAGTGGACCGTTTATGAAGACCATGGCAGGAAAATTTGTAAGAAATTTCAACTCACCTTGAGATCACACGTGGTGTTAAGCAGCAAATTTGAAGGTTTGAGGTCACGGTGAAGCACATTGGCTGAATGGATATATTTTAACCCTCTCAGAATCTGGTAAAGGAAGTAACAAATGTGGTCGTTGCTGAGGTGTTGAGTCTTTAAGAGCTTGTAAAGATCTGTCTCCATAAGATCTTGCACAATGTATCTGTGACGCAGTAGATGTAAGGCAGAAAAAAACTTGGTGTCATGTCAGATATCAACATACAGTAACCAAGGAACCTTGTAGAACATTTTTTTCTCTCTTATTTGTCTGTTTGATGACAATTATGAAACTAAATCAACTCCAACTGTGTACTTGATTCTTGCTTTAGAAGTTTGGAATCCAATCAACCCCTTTATAGAATAAGGAGCACCAGCATGTGATCCTCTGAAATTAATCATCATAAACCTCTATTTCTTCATAGTAGAGCTTGACTTTTATTGGAATCTTAATTTCATCTGATTCCTATCCTGCTTGCCAAGAAACAAAGGGTGTTTTTTTGGTTAATGAGTAATAAGCTTCCAAGATACTTAGAGTTGCATAAAAGCAGGAATGTAGAAGATCTCATAATTTCTGATCAATTTTCTCTACCATCTCCCCGCTTAAAAAAATTCAGCTGTTCTTCTCTACTATATATATTTATTATACTACATTGAACACAACACTCTTTCTCCTACCTAAATAAAATCCCAATATACCCAGTCAAATGATTTTTTAAAATACAACTGCAATAAAAATTAAAAGAAGAGATATTTTTTTCTTTGACAGGAATGAGTTAAGTAAAATTTTCTTCCCCCTCAATTCAAGAAAATTTGAGACAATTATAGAAGAGTCTGACCATTTTAATTTCTCCTCAAAGCAACCAGTTCTAACAGCAGCTCTACCAAGAGCAAATATAGTTTTAGAATTATATGACTAAACTAAATCTTTTCTACAATGTTGAGTTCTTTGCCTTGGAAGAAAGAAATTAACATCTCTCTCTTTTCCTGGAGAAGAAAGAATAAAACTAGTGCTCGTCTACATCAAACCTATAAACTGATCAAATACTATTAACTTCCCTTTTGATTTACGATAAGAAAAGCCAACTTTTATTAATATTTAGGAAGGAAGAGGATGAAGGGGAAGAAACAATCAAAAGAGAGGAGGCAACCATTACTAATGATGCCAAATAACATTTTGAAAGGATACACATCTTTCATCTGTTCAATAGTTGGAGCTCTGATAATGTCATTTATCCCAATAATATTCTCATGCCTGAAGCGCAGAAGGATCTTGATCTCTCTCAGAGTTCTCTGGCAGTACGTCTGATGCTCAAAAGGACTGATTTTCTTTATAGCAACTCGAACTTTGTTGACATTATCATAAGCAGAACTAGAAGAGAATAACATTGATTACAAGGAACATTAAATTAATTCAATTCAGAAGGAAGGAATGTGAATTCAGTTGACTATAGGGGTGGTGCCATTTGTTTACAATGACTTTTATCAAACAGGGAGAGGTGACAGTGACATGTCCTTCAGTTTGGTGAACAAAACACTGCTGTCCTTTCACAGGCCTGTTTGGGTCTCTACAAGCACTGGCTTCCCCAGCTGACTTGGAGTCTGATTCCTCAGTGCTGCCCAAAGGAAAAGGTGTCTGTCCTCTCTATCAGCCTGTGCAACAACCAAGTCTGAGGTTTTTTCTACACACTGCAACCATCAGAAGTTTGATAAAGTTCATCTGGAGTTAACCCATTCACTCTGGGGTGCAGAAAAACCTTCAGAAATCATCTTTTAAGGAGCAGAATTCCACATCCTGTGTCCAGCTCCCACAGGTAATAGCAGTTGTCACAATCTTTCACACTTCCATCAATCTACACTGTCAGCACCTCCATAACAGACTCGGAAGAACAGAAGAGACGCAGAATTTGTGACATCTTTCCAAGCTCAGTTCCAAAGATAACAAGCGTTTGAGGAGAGGAAGCTCCATCCAGGGACACACAAGGAGTGGAAGCAGGCAGCAGCACAATGAAGATCACAGTGACTGTGACCCTCAGTAAGAACTCACTGCCTCCTACATTTACACGACTCTTTCCAGGAGCTCAGAACTCCATTCCCAGCTACACTAATAAAGAAGCTCCATAAATAGTATTTCTGTTCAGCATGCCTACGCATTCATGAGGAATATGACAGCCTGGGTCTAATTAAAAGTCTCAGTAAAACATACTTAATTTTCTAAAATCTGGACTATGAATCCTAACAAGTTTTAGTACGTTTTCTATGGTCTTGTTTATATGAATGACAAAGCATCTCATTATGATAACTTCTACTGTATTAGAAGTATATAGTAATTTAATTAATTAGAATTTAGATGTGTTTGTATGACTCTTGTCCCTACTCAAGCTCACTACTGCATTATTAGGAAATTAAAAAATAATCAAGCCTACATTCCATACATTTCTGTTAGCCTCAACTATTTCATATAAAAACATAATCATACTAGCCAAGGAGGTTTTACATCCCACCAATCTTCTATAATTGAGTCCCAGAACTTTTTTTGATATTCTTTTAATTGGCCTTACTCTGCTGAGATGTCCAGGTAGCTGGTAACCAGGTAAAGTAGAATAAAATACAAAAAACCAGTTAGCAAAGGAGACATCAGAGGAATTCAAATGCCTGGCCACATCAAGGCTGTTCTACAACTAAGCAGAGATATGGTGCAACAAGTTTTTTTTGAGATGGTACTGTCAGCACTGGATGCAAAACTGTTTAAATTTCATTACTAAAATGGACCTATAATTCAGCCAATTAGGGTCATCAGTAAGATCTTCATACAGCACATGCACATGTAACAATATCCAGTATCCTTTTTTCAGTTTTCCCACACAATCCCTCTGACCTGCCTGCAACCACAGACAGCATCATTTATTTGCCTCTAGAAACACTGAACTCAAATGCTCCACGGGGAGCTTCGAAATGCCACATGCTGAGCAAGTATTCATTACAACTGTTGCTGCTGCATATGTATAGATAACACATTAGCAGTTCCTTGGTCCCAAAATAGATAATAACCAGTGCCATAAGGGGAGCTTGGCACCGCCTCCAAGAGCTCCTGGGCTCCAGTCACTTTCTTAGCTCATCACCTGTGGTGTTTACAATAGACCACTGAAGTCGGTCACGAGCAGAACACAAAACCAGAAATAACTCTGAGGCACGAACAACCTGGATTCGGGAAAGAAATTAAATAATCCTGTGGGCATTTCATCATTATAAACAAACTTCCTGCCTCCTCCTTTGTACTGACCTGAGCATTTTTTCTGCCACAATGCAGAATCTTACTTCCTTTCAAAGAACTAGACAGCAGCAGCTATGCAGAGTACAAAAAGGCAAAATGCCAATATTTATCCATGGATGCTGCTTAAATAAAAGCTCCCAGTCTCTTACAGTATTTGATAAATCAGTTATTGCTTCTCAAGCAAAGGTTGCTTATTGATGGAAAATGTTATCTTTCCTTGTACAGATTAAATGAACAAGAATTCATCAATTAAATGTATCAAAATCTCCTCTCTTGTACCTGTTTCACCTACAGTCCTTCAAGCATTTTCTTAGCAAAAGGTTTATGCTGTTATTAGAAAAGGATGGCTAATTTTGCTTTCTGATGGTTCACCTATAATACACAATTCACTGAGGAAAAAAGCTGCGTATTTGGAATAAAGATGCAATCAGTTTCCTCTCAGGGTACCTTCCCCGTACAGTCATCTGTTTGTATCAGATTTCCCCACACTAACACAGCTAAGCTTCCATTGCCTCAGCTGAGGGGAGCAAAACTGAAATATTTTCTAGTTGAAACATTAAAAGGGACACTGGATTTATTTCTGATGTCACACTTGTTGAAAGATGTGCCTTTCTGTAACTTGATTAAACATCCAAGGGATTATCTCAACTTCTATGAGCAAGAAGCTAATCACGGCAGTCAGGTATGCTTGCTGGTGTGTAATATTTTAAATGTCATACATAATGCAAGCACATTGAGAATCTGTACTTTCTAGTTAACACCATTTCACATTCTCAGCCACAGCCCTTAAAGAGCATATTGCTTTAAGTAAACCCTGTGACCCTTTAAAAACGCTTTCACAGTTTGACACGTGCTATAGAAAAGTGTACAAGCCACACATCAGACCGAACTTTAGTGCAACTGAAGAGTCAGGTTACAACCAGACCCCTATTTGGCCAATGAAGCCCTACTGAAATAACTGATTGACTATGCAGGAAACACCATAAACTCACAAAACTGGGTCCTTTGTAAGACAGACTGAACCATTTCCCAAGCTTTCCCTCCATCCAGCCGTTCACTGCCTGCCACCAGCAGCAGAGTTACACACTCCTCCCCAGAGCTCTGCCGAAGAAATGCGCTGCTCACAGTGTTCATTGCAGCATTTCCACACAGGAACACTCTGAAGGTGCAGATGCAGGCGCTGGTGCATCCCCCTGCAGCCCATGCACCGGCTCATCCCTGCAGGTTCCAGCCGCAGCCGCAATTACTGAGCTCATTTTACGGCTCCTGAACACCCGTGCTCCCCCTGCAGTCCGACCAGGATCAGCTCCACAGCACATCCCATCCGCCTCCCAGCGCATCCTGAATTTAGATTATTTGCATTCTGGCAGTGCCGTGCCAGCGTGCACAGCGTAACCTATTCGTCTGGGCTGACAGCATCTACTAAACCTCACAACAGCTGGTTACATTTGCAATGAAGCAGTTAGCTGGGACATCTTCTGAAGTCAGGAACTTTCTATTATCTTTACTTTTTTTTTCAGAGAAACCAGAAGTCTGTAAAGTAGGAGTAACAGTTCCCATATTAACAACTCTTAGTGTGCCATTTCATAGCTTTCAGTTTCTAATCGTTAAGCAAATGTACTGATCTTCACCCACAGAAGTGTCCCATTATGATGAATCTCGTTACCAACACTTTAAATATTCAGAAGGAAGGATTTATTTCCACCCCAATCATGTGCAGCCTCACAAGCCGAAGCAACCATTCAGCTGTGAGTGCTATTTATCTGTAATGTGATAAATTTAAATACAGATTTTACAACTGCCCAACTGTTGTAGCCACAACGTTATTCCTATTTCAAGCTGTGGTTACTAACCTGTGACAACCTGCAATAGCACCGTTATTTAAATACTTTTGCAACATCTTTTGAAAATCAATACAAGCCCCAGCAGCAGAGTTTATCATTCCCGATTTTAAGTATCTTGTAAATACAAAACAAAGTTTTGCTTACGTAAAACATCAGGCACAGCCGTACAAAATAAACAAATGAGCATTTATAACCCAAGAAGTTACACCACATAACTTTTAAAGCCAGCTTTTATCCTTCTGCTCCCGGGTACCAACTTGCTTGTTACCCAGAAGCCCAGGGCGGGGCTGCTCCCCGGAGCAGTGACCGCCAGGCAGCGCAGCTCGGAGCCCACGGCGCTCAAGAGCCTCGGGCAGGGCCCCTCTGCCACCAACTGCCCTGGGCAAGGGAAGCTTTCAGCAGGCACGTGTGGCAGAGTGCCAAAGCTCAGCCCTTCTGCCCACAGCGGCCGTTCCTCCCCCATTGCCGCTCCTCGCGTGTTTGGTCGGGGGCAGCCCCGGAGCAAGTGAGAGCACGCTGCAGCTGGCGGCAGGAAAGGATCCAGCTCCTGGCAGTCCCTGCATCCCAGAGAGCGCCGCTCCTTCCCACCCAACAACAACTGCCTGCAGCCTTCCCCCAGCACGGCGTGCTCTCCCAGCATTCGAGGATTATTCACCTCGCGGCTGTTTGCACACAGGCTGCTCTCGGCACACACACACACACAAAATACACAACGCTACCGGCAAACATCCTAATTACAACTCCAAATAAAAGACTGATTTGAAGTTTAAAAGGGATTTTTTTTATCAGTAGCTTTGTGTTGCTGTGGAAACAAGATTCCAAGGGCATATCCAGAGATAAGAATTTTTCTGAAATATTGGGTAATTCTGCTTACACTCAGAATAGGAAACGCAAAAATAATTCCCAGCAAGCAAGCTGGTCTATGGAGATCTTTAATCTCTTTGTTCAGTCTACATTTAGCTCAATCATGGACATTTCCACAACACGCTGACATTTATCCAGTTACAATACAAATAGCTTAAACTTATTTTTAAGACTGCTGTAAATAAAATAATGCAATATTATGACAGAGTAACAACCACCCTAACAGACTGCTCGCTACCCCTTCTGGGAGTGGGGAAAGGTGCTTCTGCAAAAGTGCAGGTTTGTGGAGGGTTTGAGGCTTTTTTTTTAATAGCCAGATGTTAACCCTTCCAGATTCTTCAAAATAATTAGTTTCTTCTTCTCCATGACTGAACCACAGAGAGCAGCTACACTGTATGACTTTTGTAATAAAAAGACTAGAAAAAGGATAAAAATAGTCAAAGATTATTTGAGGACACTGGGTAATGTGTCATTTTTACACTGTTGAATGTATTTTTTGTATCCAACTGTAAACACCTACATTTACTAGAAATATTTGTTACTTTCCTCCATTTATTCATAATATTTTGAAGACAAAAGTATTATTCATTAGACTCTTTTATTAATACTAATTTACAAAATCAGCACCTGGTTTTACAAGGAACAAGTGCATACTCATACTGGGATACATTTGCTGTGCTTCAAGAAACCTCAGTTTATGAAAAGACAACCCGTGTCACATTCAGTTTCATTTTGCTTTCTCAGCTTTCTCTAGAAGAGGTTCTCAGTAACAAAGCATTTCTCATGTTTGTCAGCTGAGAATTCAGGAAACAAACTATAGAAACAGGGGCATCTTAACACACTTCTACATTTCTCCATTAAAGATTTAGTTTTACAAACTAACTCCTACCACGTAGGAAAGTCAACAACCCATGAGAATGGAGAGTTACCTCACTACGAGATTCTTCAAAACAAACAAATAAAAAACCAACAAGGGAGAAAAGAAATATAATTTCCCTTTATTTTACCAAGTCCATAGCAAGGTGCCCATGTGACCCCTGCAGGCTCAACTGTGCTTCCAGTTAACCTCTGAGGCTTATTGGGTCAAACTGGAACAGCTCTGCCTGCACCTCCACCACCTACTGCTCCAGTCATCTTCCTCTTAACAATCCAAATCAATCCTGATAGTGAAGCTTCCTGCTGCAACTACGCCAACTCCTTCCTCCCATGACAAAGGTGAATAATTACTCTGAAATGATTTAACTCAGATCTGATCTACTACAGGTTATTGCCCTTCACACCACAAATTCTTAAGGCACTTTCACAACTTCCTAAGGAGATTTGCTTTCATTTCATTTCATTGTATCTGCTCAAATAATTGTAATTAATACTGGTGAGACACTGGCACAGGCTTCCCAGAGCAGCTGTGGGTGCTCCAGCCCAGGCTGGAGAGGGCTTGGAGCAAGCTGGTGCAGTGGAAGGTGTCCCTGCAGGGGGGTTGGTTCTACCTGGATCCTTATGGTCCCTTCCAACTCAAATCATTCTAGTAGGCTACAAAGGCACAATTTTATTTTTCAGAATCTGAGAAGTCCTATTTGATGAATCCTTGCAAAAAATTCAATTTTAAGCTACTTAACTATGCACATGATAATTACTTAATAGTATAATTCCTTAGATCACTCCTAGTATTTTGAAAACGAATAGCTAGTCATGCAAAATGGAGTCTGTTAAATTAATTACTTTTGCCAGAAGCTCAGTCAATTCATAATCCTGGGTGTGGCAGACCAGATGATTTGTGTTTTGTTAGCACCTACTAAACAGAACTATGAAGAGCAGCAGTTCCAGAACTACACCTCAATACTGGCATTAGAAAAATACTGGCTATTTCACCCAAGGTTCTGTACTGTTTGGGTAAAGATGTTATTTAATTTTATGGTGCTTCGATGAATCTTAGTTGTTTGGGAAAAAAAAAAAATCTCTCAATCTCTTTTAACATGCATTTTTCTTTCCATACCTTTAGCTGTAGAAGACTGACTTCAAAAGACCACGTACACCTACTCTGTTTTAATGCCACTTCAAGTTAGTCTTCAGAAAATAGAAAACTCTTACATCTCACTTTATCTACTTCTTCCCTTCCCACTTCCCTTCCCTATTTTAGAGTTTTACTGATTCTCCAGTGCCAGCATTTCCTTTGATAGCATCAATGCCAAATTTAACAAACTTCACTATGTTTAAAGGCCCTTTGGCATCTGTGAAATAAATTCATTCCAAAGGCACCCATCACTTTTGATAAAGTATTATGATATTAAATATAACTTTCTTTTTCCTCTGTATATAAATTCCTGTGGGAATGAATTTTGGGCTAAAACTCTAAGAGCTCAACAACATGAGACAACCTAAGGTCTGAGTGAATTCAAAGGAGTTGTTGGGGTTCACTGTCCCTTTTATGCCTCACATCCCTGCCCGTTCTCACTTTTTTGGTTGGAGCAGTGCCTTTTTCTGCATCAGTTCAGAGAACTAAAGCAGCTCCAATTGAAGCAGGAACAGAAAGGAGCCTTTACCTACATAGTCCTATTCCCTTCCTGTGTCAGCACCAGCACTCACAGGACCTTGTGTCCATCATTTCAACTTCTCGCCTTTCAATTTTATTTTTTTATGAAGACACTCTTCAGCTAAACCAGTTTCCAACATAGCAAATGCTGCAGCTGTGCAGGCCCCAGCACAAGAGAGGAAGAAGGAATGACAGGGCAGAGGGAAAAAGCTGCCCCTGCAGCAGCAGCACAGGCCAAGATCAGCACAGGTCAGCCTGCAAGGCTCAGCTCGGGCCTCCCAGGGCAGCTCAGCCCCCACACAGCTGATGAGGTGCCCACCCTCCCCCTGTGCTTAAGGCTCCTCAAGGGCCAACAAAAAGGACTTTGCAGTCCACCAGGACAAGTCAGTAACACACCACTGCTGCTCCAGAGCCCGGAGAACAACCACCACATCCCCAAGCAGCAAAGCAGGAATCATCAAATGTGTGCAGGAAACATTTTCCCTTTCCTAGCGAGAAGGGAGAGCGCTAGCAGAGAGCTGTGAGTGGTGATGGGATTAACAAATCCTCCAGTGTGGTTTAGTCTTGTGTCTGCTAAGGCTCTAATTTGACTTATATCCCAGATACTCCTCCTAAAATCAGCTTATTTGATTCCACACCACATAAATGTTCAGAAGAGTACTTCATTCCAACAGAAAATAGAAAAAAATCATCCATGTGCACTCAAAAGCAGAGATTTTCCTAAACCTGATGTAGAAACAGTGCAAAATGAAAACTGTCCCAAAGCACTGATGAAAACAAAGTCATTGCTACTGTCCACTCTGCCACGGTTAGTTCAGTACTTCACCTGCAAACCAAAACACAATAAAACAACCAAACCACTAGCACTGAGTGTGCATCTCACCACTATCAGAAATTATGTTCCTATCAGTTTCCAAGGCATTTTCTGCATGTTTTTATTATGTTTCGAACAAGACATGCCAACGGTAAACCCTCAGCATATTCACAGCTTGTTTTGTTCAGAGGAGGTATCAGCATTAAGACAAGTTGGCTACAGTAGCTGAAAGGAAGCTATTTCACAGTTATGAAATACCCAAAAAAAATCCAATATAAGAGTCAACCTGAATGTCATTTGGGATATTTTGCAACATCCAAATCCCAATAAAATTGGGCAAATTCCAGACAGAAGCATTTTGGGGAGTATTGATTTGGAGTGCTCAAATGACCTGAAATTTTACTCAGGACACATCAGCAATATTTGGTGGAGCAATCTGCTTTCTTTCTGAACAAACAAGAAGTACTGCACTGCATTGGCAGCTGCTAATTTTAAGAGAAACTGCAAAATGAAGTAATTGCACATTATAAACTGGAAGCCTAATTGCGAGTTGCTCGTACTTAAAGCATACCCACAACACAGACGAATTACTTTCCACCATGTAACAAAAACTCTCATTTGCATCCAAATCACCACAGAGTATTTCAGTATTTTATGAAAATTCTCTTAAAATACAAAAGAAGAAGTTCCAAGAGCTTTCCTCTTGGGGTAACTTAGGTAGTTGTGATTTTGAGTACTGCAAACAGATGGACAGAAAAAGCATGTGCACAACTCTCCTAAAACTGGAGTGTCGTGAAGATTCTGCCCAAATCTAACAGAAAAGCTTTTCTATTACAGCCTTTCTACGAGACATACATACACAAAGCGGTGTTTAATCCACCACCGAGAGGGCACAGCACAAACCCAGGCAGCGTGGAGGCAGCCAGGGCACCAGGAGGGTGCAGAAGGGGCTGAGGGGAACCCGAGGCTGTCCCTGCGCTGCCTTTCCTCAGCGGAAACGGGTGGAGACAGGAATGCTTGTGAAACAGAAACCAACTCCTGCACCCGAATGGAGCACAGAAACCCTGCCAAAGGACCGACCAACAGCTCATCAAATAACCCCATCTGAATCACTGACATGTATTACGAGCTGGATCTTACTCATCTACCTGCTCAAAGCTGACAATGAAGTGTATTTGTTTTTTTGAGCACCTTGCAAAAAGATGAGGTTGAGAATACCTTCTTCATATACCCAAAAGTTGTACTAAAGCAAAGGCAAACAAACCCTCTTCCGACAAGGAGATTCATCCACAAGCAAACCAGAGTCTTTAATAACCATTCTGCCAATTAACAGAACATAGGTTTCACACAGATAAGTCACCTGAAATGAACTATACCACTGAATTTCACATTATTACACTAATATTTTTATTTACTTTACAACACAATAACAAAGTTATATTTCTGAATACATTTATATCTTCATACACTTTATTTGAGTGATCTGGAAATCAAAAACAAATACAACTGAAATCACTTAATCAAACGTTTCTGGGTTTGGGATTTTTTTCCAGAAATTATTTTAAAAGTTCCTAAAATACTTCACCTTAAGAGAAAGCCTTCTCCAAATTATCAGACCAACATCCAACTTCATCCATGAGCAGTGCCAGCTCCCAGCAATGAAGGCTGACCAAGGACTGGGCAGTGTTATGTGCACAGCCAGCAGGACAAGGGAACTGATTCCTGCTGGGAGGGCACATCTGGAATTCTGCATCCAGTTTTTCTCCCTCCCAGTACTGGACCAAATCCAGCAGAAAACCATTAGAATGCATAGAGAGCTGAAAGATGTGACATGAAAGAAAAAAAATTTTGAAGAAACTGGGTTTGTGTAGGCTAGGAGGGGAAAAAGGGGTGGTGGTGGAAAATATCCAACAGCTCTTTTAAGTTACATAAAGGGGAATCACTGAGAAAAGAAATCCAGACTCTTCTCAGAGACAAAAAGTACAAAGGACAAGAGGGGATGGTCCCGAGTTGCAGCAAGGCAAACTCTTGTGTTTTTCAGGGGAGAAGTATCACTGGACAATTGGTTTCACACTAAAAGCAGAAGTTGCCCATAGATCTCCATCCCTGGAGATTTTGGAAATATTGAGTGGACACGTTGAGCAACTTGATCTAATTTTGACATCAGCCCTGCTTTGAGTAGGAGGTTGGACTACATGACCTCAAAAAGTCCCTTTCAACCTACATTATGCTGTGAAATATTCCATAGCAAGATGTCATAAAATATTTTCATTAAATACCAAATCAATCAGTTATTTTCATTTCTAGATCACAGCTGAAAACTGACAAAGCATCAACAGAAAAAGCATTCTAAAAACTACTATGTTGGTGAAGTACTAGTTTTCAACACAAGCTGAGCTCTACACCTACTCAGTTGGTAAAGCACCAACTCCTCTGTGGGCTGTAGATCCCCACCCCTGAACAAGAAGCCACTGAACTAACAGAGCCTGGTGTCCTACAAATACACATTTCTAGTCTCAGGAGTACCAATAAATCCATCTGTGAAACTGGGGCATGTCACGTCTCCTCAGGGAGTCTGATTTCTCACATGTGACCTGATACAATCTCTTACCCAGCAGAGAAGCATACAGGATCTCTTTACTCTCGCAAAACACCTATTTTTCTGAAACCTGCAGAGTAACTTTCGTCTTCAAGACTTTTACCACCTCTCAGATTTGATGGAAGGCAGGCAACAGGTACTAGAATATACGTAGGGGTATCGGAGATGGACTGATGCAGCCACATACACAGGCTGTCAACATATAAGCCTTATTTCCTTAATAAAGCATATTTCAAAGAAAACCTATGTATTATCTCTCTCTGTTTCCATGGGATGGATCATGTTGTGCTACAAAATGGTGTATTTATTTATACAATGCAAGTGCCCATGAGCTGCACTCCTCAGCTAAGGCAGTATCCCAGTGTCTGGGCTGACAGCAGAAGCTGCCACCTCTCATCTTCCATAAAGCTGGAACACAGCTCTGACACGGAGCGAGCGGCTGCTGCCCGTCTCTGCTGCACAGCCTGCGAGGGGCCACCTGTCCATCACCGGGCAGGGCAGGAAAAGCAGCTCTGATTTCTCCTTTGGGTTCCCACACCAGGTTAGGCAAGCGCTCGAAGCTTGAGTGACTGAAGGGAAGTGCTTACATCTGCCTTCTCCCCAGAGGGAAGAAGCTGATAACTAGCCACCAATTACACTCCCTAATTCCCTCCTCTGATCCTTGCACTGGGGCGGGTTGGCTAAGTTGTATCAGCTCCCTGTTCTCCTTATCACACAGACAGAACACTTTAATTACCAGGTATGGACACCCATCCCCAGCCTGCGCTCCCTAAAAGCTCAGGCAAACAGGGCACGGATCCTGCACTGCTTCCATCATTACAGGGCTCTCTGCCTCTCGGCAAGAGTTACCAGAACAAACATGACAGGCTCCTTCTGACCACTGCCCACCCCAGCCACCAGGCTGACCCTCACAGAGGATGCAAAAGCCACCTTTTTGTATAACTCTAAAGAAACAATTATGCAACCATCAATCCCGTTCAAGTTTTCATGTTTCAATATAAATATCTATGCCTCGCTCATCACTCTATTCCTGATTTCTTTCTGCTTTTAGTTTCTTTATTAATATGCTTCTCTTCATTTTAAATTATCGATGCTCTAAAAGTAGGGCTGTTCCATGAGACAGCAGAGAGAAGTGTAACTTTAAATAATCTAGTGCCAAATGTTTTAAGTATTCTTTGCAGTATTAACATTTATCTATTGACTACCTAAACTTCTAATATCACTCTTCCACAGCACATCAGTAACACAAAACTCTCTTTGTAACATGGCAAATTCAGAGCAAGAAATCCAGATTTGAGCTTGCAGATTATTGTCTTCCAACTGCATTCATCTGCATTCAACTGCTTATTTATAAACAGTTATTTGCAGCATTGATATTACTTCACATTCATATAAGCTTGATGACAAAACAGCTTCCAAAAACTAGGATAAAAATGAGAACATCCCTATCACATTCAATCCGCCATTTCTTTCCAAAATGATTATCTGTTTTTTACTGTCAAATTATCATCCTTGCCAAGTTACCACTGACCAACTGGATGAAGAACAAGTCATGCTGGAAATTTAAAGCTCAATTCTATCATGTTTTTACTGCTGTTCCAGTGTGTTTGAAGTACAGCTTGTTAACAGGCTGCTTTACTGCTAATAAAACCAAGCCCACATAAGGGGAGAAAGGTTGTTGGGGTTGTTTCTTTCTCTATTCGTTGTGTCTGAAAGGTATTTCTGAAACTCTAAGACCTGGTCTAAGAGTGGGGTCCATCTGACTCTGATGTTGATTAACTCCCTATCACTGAATGAAAGGGAAAGTCACCTAACTTTACACCAACGCCCCTCAAAACAGCTACCAGTTCTTAAGTGAAAGCAGAGGGGAAGACCACAACACAACATCGACATACATTTGGATAAATTAAGTCAGAGTAACAAACGTGACTGCATGACTAAGTAATTGCTCAAAGAATGTCCTGCAGTCCTAGGAAGTGCTGAGGATTTTGGCTCAAACTTTGCTCTGTGCTCAGCCCTTAGTTTCACATGCAGAATGACTGAAACAAAAAGGGGTTAGAAAGGGGCTCTGACAAGAATGCACCTCCTACCACTTCACCCTCTGCAACAAGAGTAAGGCACAAGGCTGTATCACGGCCTGAACGTTTCTGGCAGAGTTGAACTGGAGGCCATTAGGATGGGGTTTGGCCTGATAACGTGCCTTTTCTGCTTACGAAGCTGAGAAAGTGCAACCACAACATGGCAGTAAATATACTGCTCTGCTGAGTTTATTTTTGCTCAAAACCTGATTATGTAAAAAAATGACTGCACTAGGGAAAACAGTTAAATGCCTTTAAGGGTTTTCAAATACAGATGAGAGAACATTCACGTACAGTCTCTTCAGCCAACATCTTCCTCTATTTCCTGTACTGGTATTTTATGTTGTGATCAATTATTTCTCAAACATTATTCTCTCTGCTGCAAAATCAAAATGGAAGACTGACTGTAACAGCACTATCCTAAGAATACTTCATTTGCCCTTCTACTCACACAGTAAAAAGCATTTTATTGTTTTCAAATCCCTAATCCAATAAACTAGAAACATAAGAATTAGGATAAAAATGAGAAAGAAAGTGAAGGATTTTAAGAGCCAAAAGACACTCATTTGCCGTGTAACAAGCCTTACGGCACAGCGCACTTGTAAATAACTATCATCTCCAAAGAGGTCCACATTAGGTGTGGGTCTAAAACAAAACCATCAGGGCCTGCTTTGCTTTCCTTCACTACAGTATACAAATTTAAATGGATTTTGCAGTTGCAGGAAACATCTCCATCTGCACACTCACAGCTTGCCCTCCACCCCACCCCCCGAGGGAGAAGCTTCTGCAGATCCTCACTGCATTAGCAAGCAGAGCAAAACACGAAGCACAGAGCATTGAACAGCATTGACCTGCACAACCTGCACGGCTGGCACTGCCAGCAATCGCGTTTCATCGCAGCACTGCCATACAGCACAGCTGCCCTGGCACCAGCTACAAGTGCATCCAACACCTTCCTGACCAATGCACGCTATAAACTGAGACTTTGTTCCCTGGCATTTCACACCCAAGGCACAAGAGCAATAATCAAGAGCACAAAATACACAACGTGGCATTTTATGTTTTATAGTAGAAAACACAGGTGCCAAGTGCATATTCCAGTTGAACTGGAGATTTGGAAATTTCATAGTAATTTTGTACAGCATCCACAGCAGACACAAAGTATCACAAGAAGTTTTCAAATAAAAAATAACCTTTTGGATTTGGAGGGGAAACGCCTCCAGTGTAGAAGTCTACCACACACCATTTGGAGGGGCAGAAGTGGCCCCGTTTCCCCTGTATCTGCTCACCAGCATAGGGATGCCAAAAAAGGGCATCAACTGCCATCCTGCTGCTTCTCGCAGTCCCTGATCTGTGGTGAAATACTACAGCTTTTCACTTTGTCTGTGAAACACAGTTTTAAACTCCCCACTGATGTGAACTGGACTGTCCCCAGGACACACCTTGGCAATGCTATTCCCAAAAACCTTTGAAAATCTGACTTTGAGTGCAAACCAGTGCAGCCACTACTGAGATTATCTGCACCCATTTCCTTGCCCTGGCTCAGATGATAAAATAAACATAATAAAATACAGCCTGTACCAGAAGCTACATCAACAAGTTTTGGACTGGATATAATTGCTGCGATTTCTAACACTGAAACAATAACAAGGATATTTTTACACTGTAAACAGAATTTCTGATTTAAATTTTGAAGGTCCTTCCCACAGAAGAAAAAAAAAAAAAAAAAAGTGAAGGCCACAACACAAAACTCTGAGAGGCTCATCTCCCAGCTCAGGCCTAGATGAAAGCTCCCTCCCTGAAACACACAATGACTTCATCCTGACAGGCCAGCACAGTTCAGTGACTATGTGCAAAAACCTACAGCTATAAAAATCTGTAACGCACAACTGAAGGCTGTGAGGTGTCCTCGCTGAGAAATGCACTGCTTTACAAAAGATTCCTCATCAGAGAGTGAAATTAATGCTGATAAAGCTTTCATGAAGTCACAGCCTGTAAGTTGCTTTTAGCACCTCTGGCCAAAAACCATACTGAAGAAACAGAGGCAGTGTTGCAAGAAAGTTGATAAAACAGCAACAAAAAAAAAGAGTTTTTCATCTCTATCTCTTAAGTTATTTCAGGACTACAGGGGTTTTTTTTAACTAATGGAAGGGGTTTTACTAATGGAAGACAAAATATGAAATCCTAAGTAAGGTCACTGAGCATGCCAGGTTAATAACCCAGTCATTAGATACACAGATCACACAGCATCACCCCAGCTCACTGAGACTGCTAAAAAAAAAAATCCATCTCACACTCTTAATCCAGTTAGCTCGCATTTTTTGTAGTTCGTTCACCTTGCTCTTTAAGACCGATGTTACCCACAGCAAATGTACATATTTAGTGTACATTTTAGTGAGACTCAGCCTAAGTCTTTATAATGCAATATAATTTAGAGCTAGGACAGCTGAAGAGAACTTTCACCTGCACACGCTAACGCAGGCACTAATCCGGCCGGCTCTGCAGCACAGGCAGCACGTCCTGAGCAAAGTCAGGCAGCGGCAGCAACTCCTGAGCTCAGATTCACCTTTTTTATCCCCCACGACCTCGGGCTGCTGCAGCCAGGTGAGCTCTCGCAGGGCACTGAGAGGGACGCGGGGCTGCCGGCGGGATTTACCACCTTCCCCCCCTTCCTGAACGTCTGCAATCGAACTAGGGAGACGGAGGAAATAACGAGAGCGACCAGCTCCAGCGGCAGAAGGTATCAAAGAAAATAAGCGCAGGAGAGGAACGAAACGAGACGCTCAGCTGCACCCACCGACGAAGGGATTGGGGGGGGGGGGGGGCAGGGGGGGGGGGGGGGGGGGGGTGTGCAGGGAGGGAGAGGAAAGAAGGGTGATGCCGGAGGGACAACGCCGGGAACACGGAGGGAGAGGCAGAGCTGAGGAGAGTAAGGCAGAGGTGCTCCCCCTTCCCGAGGGCAAGGGCGGGCCGGGCCCGCGGACGGGCAGGGCGGCGGGAGGGAGGGAAGGGAGGAGGGAGTTGTCCGGGGCAAGGGCGCTGCCCCGGCGGCCGCACTCACCACACCATGCCGTAGGCCCCCTCGCCGATGTAGGAGAGGTTGGTGTAGCGCGGCCCCACGTCGAACACTTGTCCCCGCACCATCTCCGGGCCGCCGGCGCTGGCGGAGCCGCCCGCAGCCCC
>VXBU01007092.1:0-70502 GCA_013400315.1 Bombycilla garrulus
AGTCCTTCACAGGCCAGATTTTCATTTTAAAAAATGGAATTAGAATGGTTTTGTGTTTTTATGCTTTTATGCTTTTCCAGCCATGCTCCTTTATACAGTGATAAGATTCCTACAGGGTGCTCATCACAGTTGTACCCCACTTTTACTTAGTGCTTCCAGGTTTAACTGAGTGATAATGTGTAGGTAATTTTCATGCTGTCCTCTAGTGTGCCTTGGAGAAAAAAAACCTTTTTCTCTCAGTGACACTGAACTAGACAGGACACAGCACTGTTTACTGTTTGTAGCTCATTAGAAGTGAACACATTCAACAATCATACTCACCTTAAACTTAATGGCAGGGATTCTGCGTGTCAGTCACCCAAAAGACATCCAGAGGAATAGAATAGTGCCTTGTTTTCTCAAACTGGAAAATTTCAGCACATGAGTTCTCTTCAGTACCCCTCAAACTCATTGATTAGCTAAGAGTATATCTGGAAGTTTGTAACTCCTCAGATCATGCTTATATTGGGACTCAAATTTTCCCATGTTTCTATTTATGCTCTTTTAATGTGGGTTTATGCTCTTTTTATGCTCTTTTTAAAATTGAAAATAAAATTAATTTTAAAAAAAGGTGGCTATCATTGCTTCACTGTCCCCAGAACAGGACTGATAGCTTTTCACAGCTTTTCCATCACAAGGAAATGAAACTCCAAACAATTTATAGGAAGTTTTTCATATTAAAAAATCATTAAAGGATATTAAAGATACCTGTAATCTAAGCAAACAGCTATGAGTAGGTCTTTAGAGGGTTTATTATTTCATTACTGAGTGTACAATTGGGTGCTGCCATATTTATCAGTGAGTGTGTGATAGTGGTCTATGATGGCATAACAAAAGACTTCCTAAATCACAGGGACACAGGAGATTATGTGTGATCCTGAATACATTTTTTAAACTGTTTTCTGTGCAAACAAATGATCTGTCTTAAAAAAAAAATATCCCATAAAAAAAACAAAGCCCCAAACCTGTTCTTCATGAGTATCTCCAACTGAAAGGAAATACTTTTGGGAAAGGATTTTGATTTTCCTTTTATTTTTTTACTTTGAGTGAAGATGCTTACACATGATAACCAAATTAGTTATTTCATATAATGTGACCATCCAAACCACAGCAAAACAACAACATTACTTTTTCAGACTTTTCAGAGCCACTAAGCTGAGAACAAGCACAGCAGAATTCATCTTTGAAAGGAACTGCATCAGGAGGGCATAAGCCACTGAAAATTGAAGGCTTAGGGGGAAAACTTCTGCCCAACCAGGTATCTAACTCAAATGCTGTGTGATGATCCATAAAACTCTGCAGGTGAGAGGTGTATAGTGTGAAATACACCAAGTTCATGCCAGTTCTTCCATTGAACATAGGGTAGCTACACACAGGAGTAAAGACTACTGTTGAGGAAAGCCTCTCATGATATTGGCCTCTAATGAAAAAGGAATCCACACAGTATTGATAAAGGTAGCCATTTGTTCAAAAGGGAGGGCAGCTATGTGGCTGTGGGAGAAACCTTTTCTTCTCTTGAGTTGGATCCTTGTGGGTGGATAGCCAAAATGCATTGCCTTTATTTTCTGAAAAGGATGTCTCACTCAAGCATTGCCAAAATTATCCTGGATAATTTTTCAGAGCTAGGAAATATAAAACATATGCAGATCCTAACATCTGTATGTGGCTTTCTGAGTGTAACCCCAAATAGTGATAGAGTGTCTTTCCCATTATATATGTTAACCTTGCAGCTAATAAAGCCTTTTTATACAACAGTGCAAACAGCAGTCATGTCAAGAACAGTTCTTCTGAGAAACAGAGCACTGAGTGATTCTGAGTTCCCCCATGTCCTCAGAGAATAGTCAGTCCCATGTTACTTGCACAGAAAAATCTCTGAAACTGGAAAAATCCCAAGACAGATTATTCTTCATATCTCTCGCAATTTTAAAAGTAGTTTAAAATTGCTGGCATCTTTGAAAATGATGATATATATCAATTCCTATGTACATTTGGAACTTGCAAAATTGTCTTTCTGAAATGATGGGAAATGAACATCCTGTGAATGTTGATCATACTTCTTTCAAATACAAAAATCATTCTGATCTTTCTGCTATGCCAAAGGTATTGTTGCACATACAAAGTTTTAAATCAAGACTGGCTTTGTGCTGCTGGGCTCAAAAATCTTATGATAAAAAATTCTAAGGGCAAAAATTATACAGTATTTCACTCAAGTTTAATTGTTTTTATGCATAAAAAATTTCAACTAGCATATCGTTTTAGGAAAAAATAAGCCAAACTATGAACAAAACCTGTCAAACTGTAGATGCTGGAAAGTGCGTGTGTAGGACCAAAATTTTTGTGGTTTAATTAGAGATTGCAGAAGCCAGAATCTGTTCCTTGGAACTGAAATGTGAGGTTTCTTTCATATTCTGCTTTCTAGACAATCACAGGAGAAGGTAACATGTTTCCAAAAATAAGCAAGCATTTTACGAAGATATCTGTTTCCAGAGATGTTGGCATTGAAGCTGATACTCCAGCCATTGCTGGAGATAGGTGTCCTGCTGGCATTTTTAGTTCCCTTTCCCATTTCATGATGTTCTTGTTCCCATGTGAACCTGTGGTGTGCAGGTTGCTAATGTTACCATCTGAATTGATCAGTCACAATGGCAGAGTTCATCTTTGTGGCCAAGAACTGTTTCTCTGTCCATGTGTGTGCCAAAGGACCCAGTCAGTAGGGTGAAATGAGGGCCTTCCAGCCATTTAGCCCTGCAGAGCCCTCGGGTCATAGGATGGAAGAAGAAACCTGCAGAATATAAGCAATTCTTTAAGGGACTTCTGGACAAAGAACAAGGCAGCACTTAAAATGGTTTTAAAGGGGAGAAAAGAGTGAACTGTTTGGACCAGCTGACTGCAAGTAAAGGGCGTGGTTTGCATGAGGTAGCCCTGGTAGAGGTTTGGGACAAACGGTTGGACTCTACAGGCTGCAGGAGACAGTATGCCAGTGGAGCAGGGAATGCTTTGAGAGGATTAGGAAGCATTAGATACTAGCTGTGCGGACATCATAGCTGTGCCTGGGTCATGTGCTATTTTCTCCCCTGTGTATTTGTTCTTTATACTGTGATATATTTCCATGTCTCATTGTCTCTTGCACCAAAGAAAGTGTTGTCCTTCCCTGCTGGTCTCTTAGCTCTCACATCCTGCTGCTTGTTACTGGTTCTTTGAAGGCACAGGCTATGTCCCACACTGAATCAGTGCAGGAATTCAAGTTTAAAAACCACAGTTATTTCAGTCACTTAGTAGAGACAAAAAATTTCCTCTCATTTTACTGATAGTGCTGAATGGAGAGATTTTCTGACTGCAAAAGATGTTGAAATTATCCCATTTCTTATGGAGGAACTAAGTAAGTTGGGGAAGAGTTTCCTTCTCATTGAGAAGATGCCAGATTTTCTTTGGAAATAAAATACTAATGGGAATCATACAAATGTATATAAATGATGGGGGAGTAATGAAGATGGAGCTAGGCTTTTCTCACTGATGCCCTGTGACAGGGCTGGAGGCAATGGACACAAAGGAAAAGCAGAAAATTGCCTTTAACATGAGCAAATACTGTGAGGATGACTGAGAATTTAGCCTGAGAGGTTGTGGAGTCTCTGTCCTTGGAGATACTAAAAGCTCTTTATGCAAATTCTTGGGCAACCTGGTGTAGCTGAGCCTGGTACTCTGAATAGGGGTTTGGACTAGGTGATCCCCAAATGAGCCTTCCATTCCTACACTCTCTGTGATTTTTCAGTGTCACAAGGATCTCCTGAAAACATCTGTTTCAGCTTGCAGGTTTAGCTTCCTTTGAGCTTTCCTCCACCCTCCAGTTGGTATGAAATCACCAACTGGACCAACTACTCTGCTTTCTACAGAGAAATGTGTGTTTTCTGACGTTGTGATCAGTTTAAAGTGTTTGGTGGGAGGTTGCTACACTTTGTGTTGTGTAGCTCTATGATGCCTGTGTCAGCACCTCAGGGATAACCAACCTGCACACTGATTTTTGGGATACTTTCTGGGGTGGGACCACATTGCTTGTGTCCAGGAATAATGGGCTTCAAAACCATCACTCAGGACTTGGAAGGATTGTGGGAACCCAAATGCTGTGTGTCATGTCCTCTCCCTGCACATTTGTTGCCTGTCACATGGTCAGCTTTGTCCTCTTTACACTCTAATCTTTTTGCATATGTGTACATAATGCATGTGTGATTGCCTGACTGTAATTTTTTTCTATCTGACCACTTTTCAGGAAGCTCCCCTTTAATTATTTTCTTGTACTAAGTAAGGTGTTTCTTCAAGATCTGTTTTGTTCTGGGTTTCAGCAAGAAAGAAATGTGCAGTAGATAAAGTGAACCAATTAAGGTACATAAAGGAGAACACTTTTCAGCTATCGTGAACAGTTTTGCCATGTGTTCCATTGAGATAATAAGATTTGGACAGCAAACTCCTGAAAAATAAGGTGATATTAATTGATGAGAAAATAAATTTTCAAGTTTTTTATTTGGCATTTTTACAATTTCACTGGCCTTTTTACTTTTCAGGGTGTCGTGGTTTGTGAAGATCCTCCAGTATATGTGCTTCTTAGCACCTCAGATGCATAACCCATGAGACAAAAAAGATTGGAGGAGATGCCAGGATATGCTACTGGCATACTGGCTCCTAAGCAGCCCATCCCACTGATTACTGAAGTCTATTATACAGTCAGGGTGACGTACTTTTGCTTGATTTCAGCTACCTTCTGGCACTTCAGTTTAATCTCTTAGACATGTTTTTTTTTCAAGTTATTTGGAAACTGCTGAAGCAGCTGATAAGTTAGGCTATGGGAGGGCAGGCACTGTGCTGGCAGCAGGCAGGGCTAGCTGCAGCCTGCCAGTCACTGGACACATCCACAGGGACAAGGCAGGTTGGTGCCCAGACGGGAAATCCCAGTCCAGGAAAAAATGTTGAGCTTTGCTTTCAAGCAGCTTGTAGGCTGGAGAAGGGAGAAGTAAGCCTCAGTGCTGTCCTGTCCCTTCTCCAAGAACAGGAACCTAGTTACCGATTTCCTCTGACAGGCCAAGGTGCTGCAGAGGTGTCAGGAGATAGGCATCAGCCATGCCCCCCAGCACTGGGCCTTCAGCGGGCAAAGCACAAGCCTGGTTTTAGAGGAGTGAGCATTAGATTTTGACTCAGACTTCCAGAAATGCCTTGGAAGTTATGCAAGTGGAGTGTCTTGGTGGGAATTTTCACAGGCACCTATACTCCATTTTCTCTGGAAGTTGAAAATGCTTCCAATAGGTGAAATATTTTACTGAGTTATCCAGATGCAGGTACAAGGTATGCACATACGTATTTGTGTGAAACAAACTGGCCTGTGAGCAGTAATTATTAAAATCATAAGCCTGTAAGAGTTGCCTAGAGATTGCCTGATGTGCTCATCTTTACGAGGACAAGACAGGTACAAACTAGACCTTTGGTCAGAGATATGATGTCCCATGCTTTTTATAACTTTCAGCACCAGGAATTCTCCAAAAGTGAGTCCAGAGCATAACCATCCATAGCTATAAATTTTTATACATAGCTTTCCAGAAAGTTTTTTTACTAAAAGTAGTTACTGCTTTTCCTTTTCAGTCCTGCAAAGTCACTGCTGCACTGTGCAGAGCTCCCCTCCTCTCTTCTTCCTCTTGCCGCATCTGGAGCCTTCCTGGGAGCACAGCCTTGCTCCAGGAAGGAGCATAAGGAGAGAACTTCCCCTTTCTGTTCAATGATCTGCAAGGCCAAGGTACAGCAGGAAAAGCCATGCCAAAGTCACCAATGACATTGTACCTGTTCATTCTTAATGGGATTCGTGGTGTTGCACTGTAGCTTAAGTTCTGAGCTTTGTCTCCTTCATTCCCCTTCACTGGCTATAAAAATCCCAGTGACTGTCACCTCAGATGTCCCTGGGGCAGATAACAGATGCTATATAAGCATCAGCAAAACATCACATGAGACCAAGCCTGTTATTTATTAAAATGTTTGGAGATTTTTTCCTTGTGGTTTCTTTTGCAGTGTTTTTAAAGGACTAATGAAGGCCCAGTTAGTCTCTCCAAAGATTTGTGCACTGTAACTTGAATCAAAAACCATGGTGCCTCTCTAGGTCCTTGTTACCTGCCATCTCTGCTGCTGGATCTGATGCAGTGGTAGGTGATTCATTCAGAGAAACAAGATTTTTGGTGTGTAGATGTTGCTGCTCCACGTGCAGAAGCAGGACAGGCTGGCTGAGATTTTCCAATTTCAAGTCCTTGTCCTTTGTATTTGTTGTGGCTGTGAAATTCTTGCTCTCTTACGTGCTGCTGCTGGGCAGCAGGAGCTGGAAAAGGCTTCAAAGAAATTTAAAGATGGCATATTTTTTTCATTTAGAATTTCCTGACCTTTTCAATTTTCATGTTGTCTTTCTTCCATTGTGGTGTTTGCATAATTTTTAGTCTGTAAAATATGGGAAGCAAAAGATCTTCTTTCTGTTTATTGTTTCATAAGTAAGAATTTCACCAAGATTTCAGTGAGTGAATGGACTGTGCTACCCTTTGTTTCACCTCTTGGAGTGGACAAGCTATTACCATGATAAAAGGTTATTTTAATAAAATCCACGGTGAGTTTTTTGTGAATTGCTGGACACAAATAATGTTTCAAACAGAAGAAATTCAGAGGTATGTCTGGAAAGTGTTTTTCTGAAAGCTTCAGTTTAGAATTGGTTTGATTTTTTTCTCTTGAGCTTTTTTTTATTCCTATTTTCTTACATTATGACATGTTAGGAGTGACAAGCTGACATTTCATCAACAAGTTTCATTTGTTTCATGGGACACAAATGGGAGGCACATCAATCGGGAAAATAAGGAACCCTTCAGCCATTACCTGTTACCTATAGAGATTTAGAAGTAAAATAGTGAAATGCTTATCTCCTTTCATTGACTTATGCTCTCTTGTGAAGAGTGGTACAGAAAATGTAGTACGGAATAAAGATTTTGATTTTCCAAACTACAAACTTGCAAATATGAAATTAACCATCTGTTTTCCCTTAAATGTATTACTGTAATATTGCATGTGGATTGTATCAGTGAATTATCTGCATATTGTTTCAGGATCTGCAAGTACCTATGACTACCGGCATGCCTTGATACAGCAACAACATATAAAAGAAAATATTAAATTAAAAATATAATTAAAAGTCTAAAAGAAAAATGTCTAACACAAATCCTTTCAGATATTCCACTCATCAGTATTTAAGACTAAAACTTTTTTCAATCACTATTACTTTAATCTAATTTAAAATTTGAATCCATTTAAAAATTTGCTTAAAATACTAGTACTTGTAGTATATACTAGAAGGGATGAGCTTTATCCAATTCATCCAAAGTGCTTCAAATGTGAAGCTTATGAACATTAGAAATGTATTTGGTTTGAAGCTGAAGTTTTTTGCTCATAACTGTTCATCACTGTAATAAGATTTTGGTATCAGTCCCTGACTAGAAGGAAGGAAGGAAGAGCTGTGCCTGCATAAGCACTTTTTTTGTAGTAGCTGGAGGAAAGGATGTGGCTGAAGTGGCTGCTCCTGAGCCCTGCGCAAGGCCAGCATGGTTGGCCTGGGAGCAGAGGGTGGATTCATTGGAAGTGTTTCTACTGTGTACTCAAGGTAATGGCATGAAATCACAAGAGCAGACAAGGAAGTGATGTTTCTGCTGGTGGATTCAGTGGTGGCTAGGAGCCTCCAGAGGCACTGGTACATAGATTCATAGAAAGGTAGAATGTTAAGGGGTTGAAGGGACCTTAAAGACCATCTAATCCCAAACCGCTTGCCATAGGGACAACTCCCACTAGACTGGGTTGTTCAAGCCCTTATCTAACCTGGCCATGAACATTGGCAAGGCTAGGGCATCCACAGCCTCTCTGGGCAACCTGTGACTGTGCCTCAACACCCTCACAGCAAAGAATTTCATCTCTTCACTGCAGTAAAGGATAACATAATTAACTGGCCTAGGTTGGGGACCATTCCCAGGAGGGACGCATTTAGCCTGTGACCACTCTGGTGGTAGCCCATGGGGTTTAATATATGAGCAGAGGCTCATATGTATGTATGCTAATGTATGTAATGCTAATGTATGTAGCAGTGAGAGCTACAATGGAAGTGGCACTTGTATTGATGGCATAAGCATTTGTGCCATTTTTAATCTGAGTTGCTTTTCTGAAGCAAAAATTTAAATATTAAATTCAAAAAAATTAAATATTAAATATTTAATTATTTTGAAATGGCAAATTTACCCCATCTCAGGGAGAGTGCTTATGTGTTCTTCAGCTTACTTGGAGAACTTGTTTGGTGACTGCTTTACTGGTTTGGTGATTTTTGCATAGTTTTAGAAGTACAGAGTCAAAGAAATGTATAAATGGGAAGGAAAGTAGCTATAAGCAGAAAAGTAAACACAACATTGTCAGCTTAACATTGCTTATCTATGGCTAAATCTTCATTAGGTTCTTGTGTTTGATATACTTCCACAATGTATAGTGATAATATATGTAAGAGTGCTTCCCCTTGATTAATGGCTTCTTTGCATGGCACTGGAGTCATTGCTTCCATTACCATAAAAGCATTTTGCACAATATTGAACTTTCTGTGCCTGATGGGCCAGAAATGAGAACGACTGTTTGTACAAAATGTGTTTAATTTTATTGTTTATGTAAATTGGCTCCTTGTTCTTTATGATCAGAGCAAATCTCCATGCCCTCTTGGGTATTCACTGGACCCAACTGCAGAGGGCACTGGCAGGGGGATCATCACTCAGGCAGACGTTCAGAGCATGTACAAGCAGTGCATATGTCTCACCCTCCTTGTCTGTAGATTCCCAATCCACAGTGTGCAGAGGGGAAGAGGCTCTGTTGTATTGCACTGTGTGTGGTGCTACCAGATTAACAGAAGTTTCATGCTGAATTTTGAAAAGAGATATTTCTGACCCTATTTGTAGGAGAAACTACAAATACACCAAGAGTTTTACCCTTGAAAACTCTTTATTATTTATAATAGTCTAAACATGACATTTGACATAAAGACATATATGTTTAGACCAGTTTCATTATCTCTTTTTAGTGTGCCTAATACATGATGCTCTGTAAAATCATGCAAAAAAATCATTTATCTCAAAATGGCTTGTCAGTAGAGCAGTGGCATGTGCTGCAGCAGTTGTGATCAGGTGACAAACCGCTTTTATATGGTTGTTCAAAAGCCATGACATCTCCTGCAACTCAGTGCCATAAACAATGCTTGTGTCAGATCCTGCTGTCACTTTGCCAGGGCTGTGAAGGCAAAGTTCAGTCCAGAAATGGACATTTTTTACTTTCTGCCAGGCTATGTGAGATTCTGACAACCAGAAGTGACTCCGAATCCCCAGATGCACGTCACTGAGCTGTCAGGCCAGAAGTGGTGACAGCAGAGGACTGTGGGACTGCCATGCTGCATAAGATACTCCTCTCTGCCTTGCCCTGTAGCCTCCCCGGGATATACCTCTGTGCATGGGTCACAGCTGCCACTGGCTTTCTGTTTTCTCTTGGCTCCTGGTCTGGGCATGAGGCAGGTCCCCAGCAGTGTGAGTGATGTGCCTGCCTGTCACACGGCTTTGTCACAGAGAGGGCAGGATGAAGTGGTGTGGTGAGTGCAGGCCATCACCTGAGGCTGCTTGAAGAAACTGTGCTAGGGCTGATGGTGCTTATGCTTGGTTCCCAAGCATTATCTAGCCATATCCCTGTTGTGTTAGGGGAATTCCCTAACTTCTAGGGAGAGCTAAACAGGGAGGATAAAAATACAGGCCTCTTTGGCTCCTTGCTCTTTTTTTTCCCTGGCTTAGTCCAGGGCTTTGTATTTACTCCACAGTGACAATTTATAGGCCAGTGTAACTGAGGTCACTGTTTGGCTCTCTGTGTCTCTTTCATCATCTGCAACCTGGAGATAGTAGTGTTTTCTAGGGCTGAGTGAATAATTCATGATGTGGCTCCTTATTTAACAGATGTTGTATCTCTGTTTACAGATAGTTCTGCAAATGGATTGCATTTTGTTTAATTTTATTTGTTGTTCCAAATTATTCACCAAATAGTTTCAATAAATAATGTTACTTGGTTTATAGTGCATTTAGTATATAAATTTGAAACCTCCCTTATATGACTGTTTGTCATTGCTTGTTAAAATTTGTTATTTTGGCAACTGTGCCTTCCAGCAAACTTCCCTCATAGAGCTTCCCCAGAAGGTAACATAAGGATGCTATGAATATATTAAGGGTGAATATTTAGGGGGTATTCTTTCTTCCTTATTACTAATGCAGCTGAAATGCTAATCTGCCTCATTGGGTGTTGTGAAGATTGGAAAGCTGTTTACTGAATGTGAAATGCTTCTTAAGTGGACACTGATATGCCAGCCCTGGCTGCTCGTCCCTGCCACTCCTTTAGGTAGCAGGTTGATTCTTGCCACTGCTGAGTGCAGGCCAGAAGGCGAGCATAGGAGGTGGCATGTGCTGTGTTTGGAGCCCCTGAATCCATGGGACTAAGTCCATGCTAATGAAGAAAATGGGTGAGGGCCCAGGGAACATGGCATGGTTTGGCAGTCTTTCACACTGTTGGACTTTCCTTCCCCAAAGATGTCCATACTGACTTACAGATGTTGTGTGTGAGCTGTGCTGTCTTTCAGACGATTCCTGGGAGACCTTCCCAGTCGTCTGAATCTGTGCCACAGACTGTACAAGCAGTATGAATGTGTGAATGTGCCTCCCTGTCTTTGGGTCCTGGGTAGTAGCCATCATTCAGGAACACATTTAAAAGTCTACAAGTTGCTCAGTGGCATTGCTTGAAGCACTGGGTGCTCCTAAGCTAAGAAACAGCTTGCCCACTGAGAAGAGGAATGTCCCCCTTTGTTCCCCCTCTCCTGGTCTTCCACTGCTATCTTGGAACTCAGAAGTGGAGAGGGAAAAGGGGCACCCAAGTCAATCTGAATAGTGATCTGTGTTTGATAGTTTGGAATGAAAGCAGCACAGGCCTATTGTTCAAAGACATACCTGCCAGCCAGCTAAAGGAGAGGAGTTTTGTTCCTATGGCTCATTATACAATGCCATTTTGTTTTTAGCAGACAGGCTGGGGCCTCCTCTGGATATTCTGCTGGATTCACTGAACTGCACAGCGTTCAGAGTGCAATGGAAGATGCCAAAGCAGCATGCAAGCACCATCACGGGGTACACGGTAAGTGATGCTCCGTGCTGTTGCCTGGCCTCACACTGGACACAGTGAGACCAGAGGCACAGCCCCTTCTCCTAACAAACAATGCCACTGCACACAAAGCAGCCAGGGGACAGTAGCTTGAGTGGATTGAACTGTAACCTTAAAAAACAAGCAGTTCATGTTTTAGAAACAAGCTGTGATGGGAATTTGGTTTGAATGCCAAGGACCTGCCGTGGATATAGATTGCTTTTCTGTTGTGGTTTTCCTGCAAAGCTCTCAGTGCTCTCTGCAGCTGATAAAACAGTAAAGTAGAGCAGAGCAGGTTGATATTACACTGTGCTAGTGAGGGCCATGCAGATCTTTGACTTGTACTTCCATCCTGAAGATTACTTTAGCAGGAATATTCTTTCAAACTAAGCCTCTAAAACTTCCCAGACTGGCAGGTACAAGGTTTCATGGAGTCTCTTCCTGGATAGGTACTGTACTGCATAGAATCCCTGGGAATCCACCTGCAGAAGTAAATATTGAAAGGGCTTTTGTTTTATTCCCCCCTACCTCAGAAGTTAGTTTCTGTTAAAGAAGCTGAATGCTTTTCCTGTTGTACTCAGGAATTTTATAGGGAAGTTTCTGACCCCCCATCAAGCCTCTGCCATGTTACCTTCTGCCTATAGGGCAAAATGGAAGGGCTAGGCTAAACTGGTTACTGTATTTTAGTGTGCAAGAAGAAAAACGAGCTCTAACATGCCATTCATTCATTTTTGTTAGGTATTGCTTTAACGGTATTCCATGGCAGTGAAACTCAGTGCCGAAATGGAAGTTAGTCAGTGGGAAATCAGCACCAAAGATGTGAGATGTTGACTAGAATGTGTTGCTTTCCTCTCCAGCAACATCAACAACAACAACAACAAAACTAATAACAGTTTTTCTTATTAGCTTTTTCTGTGGGTGGATTTGAAATTTCCAGGAGTAAAATACCCAAATAAATAAATACCCAGTTTTATGTGAAAAGAAGGGAAGCAGAATTCTACTAGTACCTTTTTATTAATGTACACTAAAAGAATGAGAAAAAACCTTGCAGTAGGTATTTCTGGTACACATGCTCCTTTACCCTGCAGTCTTGTAAATAACACCAGTGCAGCCCAGCTGCAGAGTTCATTTTATTGTTATGAAAGTGCTGTGGACTAGAATATAGTTGACCAAAACTCCAAAAAGCACTTGCTGTGGCCAGGAGCTGCATCAGGTGGGCTCTATGTGTAGCTGTGTCCACCCTTCTCTGGGAAAACAGAGGGAGTAAGTAGCTTAAATTGTAAAAAGTTTTCACTCTTCATGCATGCAGATCAAGCGTCTGAGTTCCACTTATCTTTTTAAGCCTTGAGCTGGTGTGTGGCATGATAATAAAACCAATGACAAGCAGCTTCAGTAGTGCTGCACCCAAAATATCTTCGCTGTAGCATCTTGACCCTCTGGCATCTCCGGGTCTCTGAGCACAGGAAAGCAGATTGTCTGTCTAATTAGTCTCCAGTACATGGCAACAGACATGGAGAGACATTTTATGATAGAGCAATTTTTATAATGTCATAATCATGTAATGTCAACATCTTCCTTACATGAAGTAAGGTGTCTGTATTGTGCAGACTAGTCCCACAACTCTTCAGCTATCCATGTTAACCGCAGACAAGTGATGGACAATTCAAATTGTCAGCTCAGGCCTGCACTACAAACACTACTGTGTTTCATGTTAGGTAATATACCTAATGTATACACTGTGTGATACAGTGTGTCCTTTGGTCACACTGACGACTTCTAGCAAATATGTAAGGAATATTAAGAGACTTCAGCTTTTCCTGCATTTCAAAAGGTAGGGGATCATGGGCTCAAATTCTGTTCTGAGTGTGAGAATAACGCCCTGCTGCACTCATTTCTTTAGTTATTCTGGAACACTCAGTTATTGCTTTAACTGGTTTATATCTTCTTCCCAAGGTCTTTTACTCAGAAGTTGAAGGTGATAAAGCAGTTAAACAGCTCTCACACGATGTTCCTGTGAGTTTGGATATGATTAGCATGGTGAGTATATCTTTTCGTCAACAATCAGAGCACTGGAGCAGAATATGCAAGTGGAAACTTGCAACTGTCTCCTTGTTGTAGTTTTGTGAAATATGGTGAGGATCAAGGCCCCAGATCTGCTCTGGCTGTTGAGCAAAAGGAAATCACTATGATTTTTTGTTTGCATGATACACTTTTTCTCCTTCTTGTCTGACTGTTTTATCATGTAAAACTATTGGGACTTGCTCTCAGCTTCCTAGTACTGGCTGTTGGCATCTACTAAAGAAGACTTTTTAATCTTAAATGCATGCTTTTTCACACATAGAAAGGGTGGAATTGCATGAGTCTATGCACAGTTAGAGAGAGCTGCACTATCACTGTATGTGTATTGCAATGTCTGACACAGCTGTGTGAATTAACACACAGAGTGTTTTTGCTTCTGTGTGAGACTGTGGTCTCCTGAAATATGGCCATTTTAGTTGCAGTTCTGCAAGTTCATACTCTAGAAGATTCCCCCAGAGCTGGTGTTTATTTTGTCCTTGAAAGGACTACTTTTTCTCATTGTTCTCCATTTGTTTTAAAGTTGTTTTTTTCTATCTCCTTTGCATTTTTGCTTCAGTTTTTTTTTTTTTTTTTTCATTTGTCCCCTCTCCTTCCTTTTTCCCTTTTTCTGCCCCACTTCCTCACTAGAAGCATGAGTGAGGAGGATGATCAAATTTCCTGCAGGTTTCCATCACTCTGGTTGTCAGTTCTGACTTCTGCAGGATTCTGGGATCACAGTGAATAAAACAATATTGCTGTCATGACATATAATTTCTTTATTCATGCATAATTTTCTCCCTTCTTATCTTTTTTTCTCTGTATTCCTCTCTAGCCTTTTTTTGTTTCTTAAAAACTATTCTTGCTACTAGTGCCAAGAAAGATCAAACAACACTTTTATATATATATCTTAATCCTAACAGCAGTACTTCTTAATCACTTGGAGAGGAGAGTCTGTATCCCAGTACTCATGCAGATGATTAACAGCCACACAGACTGCTATATGCTGCAGCATTGGTCTTGGTTTTAATTCCTCGACCCATTATTTATGTGTTTTTGCCATCACTTTTTATTACGTTAGTTCTTAACAAGTCCTATTTGCTTTCTCCCAGGGTCAACTTGAAGGACAAGCAATTTTTGTGA
This sequence comes from Bombycilla garrulus, assembly GCA_013400315.1. Classification (NCBI taxonomy): domain Eukaryota; kingdom Metazoa; phylum Chordata; class Aves; order Passeriformes; family Bombycillidae; genus Bombycilla; species Bombycilla garrulus. The sequence continues at coordinate 14,488 of VXBU01007092.1, forward strand.
GTATTGTTTCACATGAAACTTGGTAACAAATGTGATTTAAAATAAAATTGAATGTTTCTGACTTGGTCTCTGCACAGACTAACACAAAAGAGTTGATCTCAAATGTTGATTCTGTGTAGCACTTTTACATGATTTTTTGTGGTCAAAATGTAGCAGGTAATAGCCTCAAAAAGCTCAAAATCCGCAAGTGGACAAGGTGGACAGGTGTAGGCTAAGTAGCTCCCTTATTAGCAATGGATATACCTTCTCAGTCATCAGAGGTATTTATGGATGTCTTGTTTTGATGGAGTAAATTTATGTAAAAACTGAGATATATCAAAGCAGTGAGGATTTAGAGATGATGGGAACACTCAAGTAATCAGACAGACAGTAAAAGGGAAGAACAAAGTCTGGCATTTGGAGAGGAGATGAAGAGGGAAAAACCTGAGCCAGTCCAGAGAAAGCCAAGAAGGAGGAGCACAGGAAGAGACCAGCTTTGCAACGCCCAGGAGGAAGGAGTGGGAGACTAGCTACTAGTATAAAACAAGTTTGAAAGAAATATCAACTCTCTTAATGGCTTTGTAGCTGGTGAATTAATCAGATTGATTATTTCCAGTCCTGCACTCAGTCCAGTCTGCTTCTTGTGAGCAGTAAATAGGTTGGGTGTATTGTGAGCAGGAAGCAAGCAAGAGGTGTTTCGGTTTGGATAGGAGAAGGACAGCAGGTGTTTAACTGAAATCCCTAGCATCGAAGTCATAGTCAGCCTCTTGCAAACTTTTGTTTTCTGAGAGCTATTTCAGGAATAGAGAAATCTCACACAGTTGGTGGAGCTCACAGAGCTTTTGTGATCTGAAATAAGGGAGGTTTGGTTGGACTACTCAGCCTGCCTCAGGATGCACTTGAACCAGGACTATCTGGTTCAGTCCCAGCTGAACTGAGTCTGGATTATGGCATTTCAGAGTCGAGATTCCATGCTGGGCACTTTTTTTCTGCTTGATAAAAATAACGCTTCTGAGGAGTACTTGTAAAGAAGTATGAATGGCTGGGATTAATCAGCTCCCAGCTGTCATTAATCCTCCAGGAAGTGGTGTTCTCGATGAAATGCTTTCTGTTGTATTCATACCAAACTCAACAGAAATCTGCAATAGTTGTGTGGTTAAGTCTGCAAAATTAATGTTTCCATCACTAAACCTCTTCTCCTGGTGCTGGGTATAATCCTGCTGCTTTCTTGGAGGCTTCTCTGGGCCATGTGGGACTGCTGTAGCAAGAGCAGATTTGCACTGCCTGTTTCCGTGCGCGTGTATGGTCATGTGTCTGTGTGTTAGCAAAGTGGATAATGTATTATTGTGTATTATATCATTGTAAAGTAGAGAATATGTAAGTGACAGCAACCAGAAGTGTAGATGCAGCACCATTTAGTGCAGGCGGTTGTTCTAACTGGGCATAATATTCAGGAACTCCAGCACACATTGTTAAAAAAAAAGAAAAATCAATAAAAATTAGTGGGCTTTAAAGGTGGAAGGTTTTAGGTTGGGCACAGAGCCCTGGAGAGCAACACTGCTCCCTGTCAAATCACTAAACATACCAGTACAAAATTAGAAGTGACCAGCTGAGACCAGTAGTTCAGGGAAATAATTGTCGTCAGGGGAGAGAGTGTCGTTAAAACCAGCTCAGTTCCTGCAGCTGTGCTGTAATCCAGGGTTTGATGGTTTTTTGGATTAAAACAAAACAGAAAACAGACATTTGTCTGGAAAACAATTTGTAATCCTGGTTTCTATGAGGGAGTTTACTGAGCCTCACAAGCAGTTTCAACATGCTTGTAGGGAAGGAAAGATGTGTGGCAGGATATATGGAATAATCTAAGTGAAATTGGCTCCCTTACCACATAAAAGGCATCACATTGCCTTACCTCATTCAACAATGTGAGACTGTAATGAGAATACCAAATGTCATTTTTCAGGATTTTAGCAAGAAAGTTGTGCAAGACAAGAAGCTGAGGTTGCTGACTTCTGAAGCATCATCAGCAATTGAGTGTTGAGTTTGGGGCATCAGTCTTCAAAATATAGAGATAATCTGAGTGGAGGGGGGACTACAAAAATAATGGGGATAAGTCTTCAGCATACTACCTAAATTCATTATCTGTGAAGCCACTCTGTCTCTTCTGAGATGGACAGAACTAGGGTTTAAGACCTATCTTCTAACAACAAGCAAAAAAAGAAACGAAATATGTACTCCCAGGCTGCTGGACAGTGAAGCACAAGGAAATGTGTATCTTTTCCAGGATCTGATTTGAAAGTGTTCCTGGTGTGAGGTGGGTATTCCCTGACACTGCCACAGGTCAGGGTAGCTTGATGCTGTCCTGAATTATCACTTATTCACTGATGTCCTGATCCTTGAAGAGTAGATGTTTGGTTTCAGAGATACCTACTGTATGTTCCAGGGCTGTGTTCATGGAGAGGGCACTGCCAGAAGGAGGCAGGTAACAGCATGTGTCAGGCATGAGTGTTCCTTGCTGAGATTTTGAGGCACACATGTTGAATTTGTTGAATACTTTAGTAGATATTAGGGCTTTGATCTTGATTGGCCAGGCACTCAATGAGATTACCTCTGTTTAGTTCACTGTAGACTTGAGTCAGGAAGTAATAATATGAGGCACATACATGAATATGTGCAAAGGCCAAGTTCCTAAATAGTGTGAAAACAATAAGACAGATAATAAAGTCTTTTTCCTCATAAGCATGAGTGTAATAAAGAGGAATACTGGCAGGAAAAAAATGCACATATTTTAAGAGCAGACAGACAGTATGTATGGCATGGAGGATAGAAAGGCAAGAGCAGGGGTGTCAGTTCTGTCACCAGGAATATGTACGGGGTTTTCAACAACTGGCTTCCTACATCACACTACTGAGGTAAAAGGCCTCAGTCCCTTCAGCTATGACACTGAAAGACCCAAGTTAATCTTTCAGAGTGAGTGCTCTTGCTGCCTCTGTCTGGACTGTTACTACTTCAGCATTGTTATCATCTCAGATTCATCTCAGACTTGTCCAGGTCATTTGAGCAGATCAAGGGTGAATGATGGAAAAACAAGACAGTGGTCAGGTGGCCCATGTTAATAGGAAATCAGTGTTGGAGATCCAAAACCACGTCCAGAGAAACAACAGATGGCAGGGTGTTGCTGAGCAATGTTGTTGTAATAATGCAAGTTCCCCAAAGAATAGAAAGGAAGTGTTTTTTTCCAAAAGACCATCAAAAGGAAATTTAGCAGTTAATAAAATTTTGGGATTGTTTACTATTTTAATGCAAGTGGAAGTGCAGATTTAAAGTCTATTCCAACATGAAGAAAAAGGAGACCTCGGCATTTTCAAATGCACTGTGACTAATGTGTTTAATATCAGAAAATGAAAATCAGAAGAATAATAGCTGCAAAACAGGTTTTTTTGTAAGTGCTTATTTTTCACACCAGAGCAGTCTGAGGTATAGAGCCTGGTATTTCTGTTTCCTTGTATATGCTGTCAAAATTCATAAATCTGGGGTTAACATAGACATTCCACGTAGATAATGATAAGGAATACTCAATTTCTTTACACATGTACACCTTCTCCATTAAAGATCAGATCTAAATGTCTGAGACTGATCCATGCTATGTGAAGCAGCCAGTGATGAAATGTAATGTTTGGTGATGTTTTCTATTTTCTGAGAGATTTGAACAGGCTCCTCTGAAGAGTATTCATCAGCCCAAGCTCTTCACATGGAGCTAAGCATTGCCTTCTTTACAGTGGTTGTCTGTGGGTTAAACTTTCTCTGCTTATGGCAGAAGGACAAATAAGGGAGATGCTCACTTCAGGTCAAGGCTGTTAGCTGAGCTTCATAAAATTGTGAGAGATGATAGGATAGGGCTCTGCTCCATGAGAAATTAAGGATCATCAGTTCACACTGCATCAAATTGCTTCACTCTCAGGAGGTTTTATGGCTTCTGAATTTAAAAGAGAAATAAAAAGAAGCGAGAAAGGAAAAAAGAAAAAGGGAAAACACTCCAGGCTGATGCCAAATGCTAGCAGCTGGCTCAAGGGAGGGAATAGTATGTGACTTAGACTTCACCAGTGAAAAAGCTGGATATGCAAATGATCTGCAGCTTTATGAGTTATGCTGAGAAATGGTTCCAGGTCAACCTTGTGGATTCCCCAGGGGCGAAGCTGCAGCTTGAGAAGAAACATGATTCTATTTGTGTTTGTTGTTTCTGCGCTGTACTGGGCTGGGGACAATCTTCCTAGTAGAGTACAGGGAAAACACCATGTGTGATCCCTGAGTTCTAGTTCACAGCACCATGCCCAGTTACACAGAACTGTTGTCACAACGTGCTTGTCTGCTCTTGACTTGGCAGGATGTTGTTATTGGCAACCTGAAGCCAGGCACTCCACACCGTGTTAGCATTGGATCGTATGGCTGGGCAGGGAAAGGACGGCCCAGCATGCCCAGGGAGGTGACAACTTTATCCCAAGGTAACTCTGCCTGCAGGGCTCTGTTGCAAAACTGACAGGAGAGATGTCTGTAGCACTCACACCTAACCTCTGTCATGTACAGTATCACAGTATTTCATGGTATTTCAGTATTTTTGCACAAATGTAGGGTTTTAGATGGTCAATAGGATGAGGGGAGAAGCCTATGAATTTGATTCCTGAGCATGTGGGTGTTGGGCTACCATGTGTAGCAACCAAGCTGCTTCTCTAATGCTGTTTCTTCGCACTTCTTAGATAAGTGCATGCCTCCTGCACCACCCTATCAGCCCCAGATCGTGGTGGTTTCTGATTCAGAAGTTGCATTGTCCTGGAAGCCTGGAGTGAGTGAAGGAAGTTCTCCTATCCAGTACTACACAGTGGAGTTTATCAGGCAAGTTTGCTACTGGAGTCTGAATTTCAGTGTTTGCGCACTATAGTGTTTTGTTGTTTTGTTTTTTTTTTTACCTAAACTGCATAAATATGTCATATGTGACATATAAATTCAACTGCATATAGATATGACTTACTTACTGTGTATCGTAGGCTTAGTTTTCCTCTCAGTGTTTGAATTACCATGGAAATTTAAAGACAAAACCAGAAGTGATCCAATTTGTTATAAAATCACCAATAAGCTGTACTTTCTGAAGGAAGAAAAGTAAGGTCTGATTTGATCTGTTCCCTCTAATAGCAACCTGGGTGAATGAAGTTTTCAGTTTCTCCTGTCATCAAATGATGTCAAACCATGCTGAGAAAAGAGTGTTTGGCAGAGTGGTATCCCTGGGCTGCTACAGAAAATAATCACAGGACTGAAAATTCAGTATGTTGGACAGTTTTACCTGACAAAAGTTATAGAATCATAGAAACATCAATATTGGAAGAGATGTTCAAGATCATCCAGCCCAATCATCAACCCAACACTAGCCCCTAAACCACTAAATCACATCACTTAGTGCCAGACCCAGAGACCTCTTGAACACAAAATTGTTTGGGTCTTGAGCTTGCAGATTTAGACTTGCTTTGTTATGCTAATCAAGTTTACATGAAATGTTGATCTCTCTGTTTAGATTTGGTGGGGAAGGAGGGGTGTTGGTGGGGCACTTTTTCTGTTCTTTTATGTTGAACTCTTAAAATTCGCAGCAGTAGAGCTGAACTGTCAGAAGTTGCCAGTCAAATTGCTTTTATAAGCTGCATAAAAAGGGTCAGGAGGAGGTGGTTGTATCTGCAAGAATAAACAAGTATTTGTACTTGGTTTTTCATATGCTTGTGAGAGCTAACATCTGCATACAAATCTATTTATTTTTATTGCCTCAATGTTTACCCTTACAGTGAATGTAAAATTCACCCTTTGAATCCTTTGAGTGAATACTTGATGACAGGTTTTAGTTGAAGTTCCTGGAAAAGAAGAGAGAATTGATTCTTTAACTACTCTGATCTGTAAAAGTTCAGAAATAATCATTCTTCAGGAAAACATAGTCATTTTTAAAAATAATTGCTGGTGTTAGAACAGACAGGAAGAACTTGATTTTCAAAGTATGGGTACAATCTAGAAGATATTGATATAGCAAAAAGAATATCAAGACTGAAAAGCTACTTGTTAACTGATGTGCTTTGTATTTGGGCTGAAATTCCCCATATTTATTTGGAGTGTTTAGTGCACTGTGAGGCAGGACATGTGGGCTGAAGATACTTATCTCCTTCTTGTAATGTCTGCTGTAGACCTACAGTGAAATTTCTTCAGTATCTATTTTTTGAACACTGTTTTTATCTGAGCTTTTTGCTCTCTCCTCATCTCTTCTCTCTCGTTTGCTCAGTTGATGGGGAAGGGATTTTGCTGAGTTCTGATTGACTGCACTTCTACCACCTCCATGCTTTAATGGAAAGTGGAATCTGGAAGCTTATGTACACTTCTTCAAGGTACTAGGAGCCTGCTAATGGAAGAAGTGGGCACCATCCTCTCCATTTGACACACCAAATGTGCACCCTTGAATGCTTTTGTTCAGCCAGGGAGTGGAAAGCTGCTGTTTAGGTCAAAAGATGCAAGTGATTGAAATTTCAGTGTTTCATTGGCTTTAGACTTTGGGAAAGAATTTGCAAACAGCAAAATGTTTTGATTACACTGTTTAGTTTGAGGTTTAAAGCTAAGTTGAAAGTGATTTTGTTAATTTGGGGATTATGCTCTCTTAGACTTGGAAGCTTGGTTGTATATTTGGAGTAAGTTCAATGAGCCATAAGCCCCAATGGCAGTTAGAGGTAAACATTTAACTTTAAGCTTTGCTGTCTTTTGCTGCATATAGTTTTAATTACTATAAAACATATTATCATGAGTTAAAGCTAGTAAATTAAACCAATGTAAAACTAAAACAAATCAATTCAAGTAAATTAGAATTGAGTCCTCTTATGTCAAAGAAATACACCATTATCCTGTGATTTTGCAACTAATGCAGAGCTATAATTTATCTTTGGTACAGCACAAATGTCTAAAAACGGTGACATTAAGTAATTTCCATCTCCTTAGAATTAACTTTATTACTTTAATCACAGGAAAAACATGTTGGGACAAAATACTCCTCTCAGTTGCTCACCTGTGATATTGGGGAAATTCAGTACATTCATGAAAATTCAGTACATTAATTTTTTTGAGATACCAGAATCTAATCAGAACCAGAGCTGGCCTGCAGCCTGTCTCTACTCAGGGTCTATATTTGATGTTTTATTTAAGCACTTGCCTAAGGGGTTTCCCTTGGGACCTGTTGGTTCACTACAGGTAGTGGATGGCTGCAGGTGGCTTCACATATAAGATGAACTGAACTAATTCAGGATCTAATGTGCTGCAAACTAAAAGAGGATGTTAAGGAGACCACAATCCCACTTGTCTAAATGCTGAAAGTCAGGAGGGAGGCTATAGGACTCACTCTTCACTGGATAGTTCATAGGGAATGTGCAATAGAATGTGTTAAAACCAAAATATATCAGTTTAAATATTCATATTTGTTAATGGTTACATTTTTATGAAAGTCTCTAAAGCGAGACCGCTGACTTCAGTATATGAGCTTGGGTGTTTTTCCTAAAGATGCTATACAAAATTAATTATTAAAAATGTCTTGGATATTTTCATTCAAATACTCCAAATACTCAATTTTTTAATCTGTTGAAGGCCTACATAATCTTTTTAAACTTGGTGATTAACTTATCCAGATTTTTATAGCCACACAGCAGCTACAGAACCACAAGTGTTTCAGCAGCATATGCCCTAAAACAATCAGGTCACTTTCTTTTCATCTCATTGATATGTAGATGAAATCAAAAGCTTTTAATATTAATCTTGGCATGCAAAGGAAATTTTTCAGTATCTTGGTAGTGACATGAAACTTCTGCTGCAATGAACTAGGCAGGTTCTGCTGATAAAACTGGGAGATTTATAAGTATTCAGATGTTAGGGTGGTGCAGATTCAGCATAGCATTGTACACAGATTTCTTGATTAGTTTGAAGCCTTTCCTCTCCCTCCCAGAAAAATCTGTCCCTGAATCCATTCCTTGCTGAACTGTCTCTGGCACTGCACTGAACCAGTCAGTCATTGTCTGCTTTTGTTTGCAAAGAACATGAAACAACAGATATGACTAGGGAGACACCTCCCAATGTCTTGGAAAAATACTTTTAATACTGTTTCCCTGATTATTGCATGAAACAGGCATATCTGACTCAGTATTTACCTCATTGCTTGTGAGATTAATGCATTGTAAAGGTAACTAATGAAGAAAGAGGAGTGAAAGATATTAGGGAGGAAGTGCCTAACAACATTAGATAGCATCAGATGAATATGTAACAGGAGAATGAGTTACCAAAATTGTTCATTTTTCCTTTCCTCATAGTTGACTGGGCATATTGGTTCATCTATTGTGTAGAAAGTGTCACAATAATGTGAAATAATAATAGTTACTAAAAATAATATATTATAGTGCATAACATTCTACAAGATGTTTTTCCATAGCAAATGATGATGTAGTGTGCTTCTCATATTTATTATTTGCTGAAGTATTTTTTAAAACCATTATAAGATGAATTTTCCCACTGAGATGAGTAAAAATACAGCATGGAAGAACAATGCAAAACCTTAAAAAATTGGATTGCTAGAGGGTGCCTCACACTTAAATAATTTCCAGGTGATTTTAAAAGGAATTTCAAGTGACTATAAAATTGTTGTTCTCTGCATCAGAAAGAATTCCCTTCTTGAATTGAATCAGTTCCCAGGTTACAACATAAAGCAACAATCTTAACTTTTTGGGTACATTTGGCATGGAATTCTGCCCTTGGTTTACACTCATCCGGTCCTATTGGCTTTAGCCATATATTCATTATCTTAAAACCATTATGACTGCATTAGATTCTTTCTGCATAGTATTTATGCATTGGAGATGCACAGCTGCATCAAGAGCAGGCAATGTCCATGGAAGTTGTCTGATTTCCAAATTCACAAATACAGTGTTTGGAGCTGCCCTTCAAGGTATTGGCCAGAGGCAGAGAGAGCCCTGTGTTAGGGAATGTAGGGCTGCAGGAAAATGGGAAAAGTGGTATCAAAATGAGCCATTCCAGTGTAAAAGTTGACAACACACTGAAATATGACATAAAAAAAAAAGAGCCATGGAGACAGTTTTTCAACAGAATGTTCTCATCTCAGGGAACGAGGGAGCTGGTTTGCCCTGGATGCACTCACCAGCTGAATTTGTGTTCCTTTCCCCATCTGTTTGCCATGTTTTCATCTCATACTGTTTTGTTCACACAGGGAGCATTCTGGAGAAGTAGCAAAGGTCAAGTGATAAATCTCCCTCTTTCCCTCTCCTTCAGCTGCAGATCCTTACATGTTTGCAGGCATTTCCTTTATTATAAACTTCTGCAGAAGGAAATGTTGGGAGAAACATTCAGTGTATTTGAAGCCTGGACTGCTGTTTGTGTTATCTCCTAAATCTTTTTAGGGTGCAATTCCTCCTTTGGGTCCCTTCATCAAAGGTGTGTTGTTTCCACTTGGGTGGACACATGGGCAAGGTCTGTTGCAAAGAGGCAGCTCTTGAGCTAGTAGGAATTCCTGGGATGGGAATTAGAACCAAGAAAGGATGTGTACAGGAAAATTGAAAACACTACTAAGTGAGCCTTTGGAAGGAAGCAATGTTAACAGCTTTCATTTGGAAAACACTATATATTTTCATTCTGGCCCAGGCATCAAAAGCTCAGAGGAGGGAAACAATGGAAGAGCAGCCAAAATAAATGCTCTCCTGTCTACCAGGAAATGGTGGTGAAGGGTGACTTAAGATGGTGTGTTTAGCTATCATTACATCTTGTGTGTTTGTCTGATTTTGTTTTTATTTTTAGAAATACTCATGTCCTGTGTGCCGAGACAGGCAGATGGGAACTGCTGCTTTGCCACTGCATTTGCCATGTTGGCACAAAGCAATGGAACCTCAGTGATCAATAAATCTTATATTGACCTCTAAAAGAAAACATACATTAACTGTGGCATTTCCTTCCAGCTGAAAATAAACAAACACAAAATGCCTGCCTTGTGCTATAATTTTTAATGTGAAGACTGTTGGAGACATTTGCAGCTAGTCGGTGTGTAAACACTGGTAGATTCAGGGTGCACTTGGAGGTTATTTCCTGTAATAAATATTGCAAGAACACTGGAATAATTTTCTCTGAAAGCCATTTCTGTCCTTATTTTACTTTCATAAACTTTAATTTTAATGGGTGGCCTAGAGTGAATGTTTATATTATTGTGTTGTTTGTATTTGCTTAGCTTCTTATTTTGTTCTCTCTTTGATAGGAAGAACCCACTTTTAGAAAGAGTGGAAATGGTGCGAAAGCATCAGAATACTCTCTTAGAGTACTTGAAGTTACCCACCCCTTTACAATGTGCATGTATAAACTTAAAACACTTGATAACAAACTGCCATGTCAATGGTTATACTGGTTTCACTTGGAATATAATGGCACTTAGAGAAGCACTTACTGGCAATTGGCTTCCACTATGAATCACGAGTTAGCCAGGCATTGTCCAAAGGAAGATACGGGAATATTGTTAAAAAATCCAGATACACAGGCCATGTTCTCTGCATTATCGTTCTGTGAGTTTTGTGGGCTCTCTCTGTATGTTTTTTGGTGGTTTTGTTTTGACTTTTTTGTTTTGGGTTGTTTTTTTTTTGTTTGTTTTTCTGAAGAGAAGACTTTGGATCTGTATGTTCCTATATGAGTGGATTAACCTGATTACGTGGGAGATCAAATGCTGGATTCTCATCTTGTTAATGTGTATATACGTTTGAAGGGACTTACTGGCAATAGAACACGAACTGTTAGAAATAAATCAAGATCTATTTCTCTGTTGCAAACTATTGCTTTATATAGCCACACAGGGAGTTGGTAATAAACTCCCACTTGAAAACTATGCATCCAAAATCCACAAAACAGATAAACATAACTGGATTTGTCAGTCAGTCTTCTAAATAACCTCTTTGGCTTCAGGAGCAAAATCTGAGTAATTTGGTTTGTATGATTGTACAGTTTTGACATCACAGGCTTCACAGCTTGGTAGTGGTGGGTTGCACAGTCTGATCTTTTAAGAGTGAAAGGTTTCAGTGATGATTTAGCAGACTTTTGTCTCATTTATTAGTATATTCCCTAGAAAAGTATAAATGCAGCTAATTTATACAGCCAGCTTTAATTATTTAAGATCTGGTCTTCATTTGATCCTCAAGGCCAGACCTCGACAGCAGCTGGACAGTAATAAGAGAGCAGATCCAGATGGAGTCCATGGTTCTCAAAGGACTTCTCCCAAACACAAAGTATCAGTTTTCTGTCCGAGCAGCAAACTCCTTTGGATCCAGCCCTGCCAGTGCACCGAGCGATGTCATCCGCACATTCAGTGAGTACAGCCACCTTTTTGTTATTAACCCTAAACCAGAATAAAGTATATCTGTAAATAAAGCATATGTGGGGTAGCTGTGGAAGTCTGCTAGTGGAAAAAGTTGCTCTCCAGGCACAGTCACCTCCATTCTGACACCTCTCAGTCCTGTCTGAGGAGCTTGCAGCAAGCGCCCTGTGAAAGTCAAGCCACAAGCAAAGATTTGAAAAGACCCAGGCAGCATCACTCTCGTGCCATTTCTTTGCTCTGGAGGTCATTTACAGGTAATTTTGAATCGCCACTTTATGAATTTTGTGCTGGCTTCATGCAGAACTGGTAAGTAAATAGCATGGGGAGAAATTAGAGAGATGAGTCTATTGTTCGTTTTTTCTGTTTTTGAAGCTGAACTTTACATATTACATTTGTAATTTCAGCGACTCAAAAAGACCAAATCAAACTTGTATAATTTGCTGAGGAGTAAGACTCTTAACTGGTAAGCACAGTCATGAAAATAATGATATAAGGAAGTAAGCCCCTGTTTTTGATCAGAAGCTGCATAGCAAAAATATTAGGTGAACATGCTGACATACCAACTAATTAAGAATTATATTCACATTTGTGTAGCAATATAGACCATGCATTCTGCAGTAAATGTTGGTCCTGTTGCTGCTGGGCTTCCTCAGATTGCAATCCTCTGCCAGTACTGGTGTCTCTGGGATCTGACTTTAAGGGGCTGTTGCTCCTCATTGCACCCAAATTCAAAGCTTGTATGTGAGAATCCCAACCAAGACAACACAGAGCATATTGGGAATTGCACAAATCATATATTCTAACTGCAAAAAACTAATGTCACAAAGAGAAACCATGGAGGAAACAGAGACAAAGCCAGCATGGTATGGGGGCTAACTGAGGTATATCATTAATGTTCCAATTTTTTTCTATAAAAATGTATGTCAGTACTTTAAAGTTTAAGTGCCTTTTTTTTCTTTTCTCACTCCCTCAATTGCAAACCATCTCTAATTAACATTAGTGACAATGAGCAGCGAACATTCATGTAGCACTGTGAGCTCTGCAAGAAGATTTTGCATGCTGCAAAAACAAACAACATACTTAGTGATCTACCTGATAAAGATTTATTTCTAAACTGCCTCTCTATCGTGGAATCCCTTTTTTCATTGATTCTTACAAGGCAGTTTCTATTCATTTTGTCCCTCTGTCATAAATTCAGTCACTTGAACAGTTTGCATGTAGTTTGCTATGGCTGCTGAGCTTATAAGTTTAACTTCTGAAGTAAATGTTTATGAAAACCTCATGCAGTGTACTCTGGAGTTCCTTGGCCCATGGATCCCCCAGGGTCAGCTCTTGCTGCCTCAGGCACACGTGTGCTCCTTGGTATCTTGTTTATCTTTGGATGTTAGCAGCTGCATCCTTTGGTCAGAAAAAGTAGTGTTTAGCTCTATTAATAAGGGTGGAATCATCTTCATGCTGTGCTTATTACTGCAGTACTCCAGGGAAGGCTCTTTGCCTTGGAAACTGCTTGTTCCACCAGAGGCTGCCAAGATGTCTCTAGAACATGGGTTTCTGTCATTAGAGCTTGGAATCAAATTCACATTTGGTGTGTACAGCATTGATTTCTAGAGAGGTTCGTGAGGGACACGAGCTTGGTTCCTTATGCCTGGATCAGATCTGAAAATTCAGTATATTAAGCATTTTGCCCTGCTCTTTGAATGGGCTTAAAAAGTCCATGTGCTGGCCCAGGGTAGGGACATGGGTGCTGCTGTGTCTGAGAGGTTGGTTTCCCTGCTCCAGGGGCCTGGCAGTGCTTTGCAGAGACCCTCATGACCAGGCAGAACTCCTGCGGGCCAGGGCCATGTCAGGTCTATGACGTGCTCTAGCCCTGCTCCAAGCCACTTGTACTTGGGACCACTTTGGTACTCTGGACCCTTTGGCAAACACAAATGTTGTTCTTTTGTCATTGTGCTCTTTGAAAATAGGCTTTAAAACTACAAAAAACCACTTTGCCTGAAAACCTGCATTATCTTGTGGATACCTGTCGTCACAACAACCAGATTTGTGCAGAGCAAGGAGTGTTGCTCAATAGTGTGCGGGATGTATGCCTTTCTGAAGGGAGGAGTGTAGCTGAGATGATAATCTAGCTGATAGCAGCTCTCACTTGTCTTTACATGTGATGTCTGTGCAGGAGACTGATTTGATGTTAACCAGACACACAAGTACACTTTGCATTAGTAGAAAAGCTAAACTTTCAATGGGAGAAAATTGTTCATCATTAAAGCTGTGCATAGCCTTTTTTTTTCCCAAAACATTAAAAACCTCTGAAGAATGATTTAAACCATGGAAAAGTTTCAGAAAAAAACAGAAACAGAAAAAAACTGACATACACTGTACTTAAGGGCATCAAATTAAAAGTCACTCCTAATTCACATTATGTGTCTGAAGATACCCTCCTGCTTTTAGCAGCCGGAAAGTCCAGTGTTTTCATCCAGTTAATCACTCACTTCAGTTTCTCTGGTGTAAGTGTTCAGCAGATTTGAAGTCCTCAAAGTTTTGTGGTTTTCAACAGTCACTGCAGGAGGGCATGTGCCATTCACAGACACCTGATAGTCCCCTGGGGCTGTCTCAGGTACAGTGACATATCTCAGGTGGGTCCAGTTGCTTGACTGTCTTGAAGCACCAGCAGATACCTCTAGTCACCTCGTGTTTTTGAAAAGGTGTCAGACAGCTAGCATTTCTGATACTGAAGCACCTTTATTCTTCACATCATAATAATTACTACCTTCATTATTACTCTGGTTCCTCCTCCCACCTAAGCAGTGAAACATGCTACATGCCATGATTTTTGATGCTATTTTCTGCCTGCCTATGTATTCTCCAGAAATTCCTGAAATATCTTAGAAATCTGGCAGAAGTTCATACATCTGACGCCTTTGCAATTCATTTAGCTCACATGGTGCTGGCACTAAGGTCCTTAGTGTGTTTGGATTTCAAATATTTGTAGATTTACGCTTGTATATGCTGGATTTTTTATGCATGACTTGACATAAGTAGTGCTTCTCTGATGCTTATTTTAATTGATTAACAAACTCCCAACATTATCTCAAAAGCAAAGGACCTTCAGGGGCCATGATGTCTTGCACAGATTCTCTTGCAGCTCTTGTAGGCAGGCTGGGGCAGAGATGAGCCCATGCTACTCAGGGATGTTTTCTGTTGTGGTTTATCTTATTATCACAAGTAATTCCCTCATTTTTAAAATGGGGGTGGATTTGCTGTACTCTTGACTGCATTGTTTCAGGTCAGCATAGGGAAACATCATCTCTGTTTGCCCCACTAAAGGGATGCTGGCAGTATCACCTCATGTGACAGACCTCCCAAGGTCCTTAAAAATAGAACATGTGGCCTTGATTATAAGCAGTTACCCCCTTACCTAGTAAAAAATGCATGCTTTGTTAATTGCTCCATTTTCAGGGAGGAAAGAGAGGGCAAGTTTACCCAAGGGTTCTCATTTATTTGTGATTTGGTTTCATTACTTTTTTTAGAGGGAAATGATGCAATAAATAATTTTTTATTGCCTTTCTTAATTACAGTTGCACATTGTAGGTATTTCACCTACATGGTTGTTGGGATTTTGTTGTATAAAATCTTTCAAAATGTCATGGACAATTTACTGGAAAATAAAAGATTGCACATACTCGCTTTAGAAACCACAAAATAAACTGTCCTAAAGAATAAAACAAACAAAAAAAAGTCATCACCTGCATTGCTTAAATACCTTTCATCTCCTCGGGAAACAGATGGGGTTTGCACTATGCCTGCAAGGTCAGCAGCCTTGGGCTTTGCCAGACCAACAGAGGAAGTGTCTTCTGTTAAAAATACCCTCCTGCTTGTCTCCACAGTCAACATGACAGAAGTGACTGCTTAAGCAAGGCACATCCCTTCCTCTGGTCCTGGCTGTCACTGCCACGATCACACAGAGCAGGGCATTGCCACAGGTGTTTATATATTCTGCATGGAGCTTGAAGGTGTCATCTGAGGCTCAGGCACAAAAAAAGGGCAGTCTGGGGCCCAAACCTTGATTTAAATGGTGGTGATGTGTCCTGGAGATAGTAAATGAAGAAGGTTTTCTACATAACTGTTTCCCATACATCTCCAGAGACTTCACAAAACCAGTGTTGGTAGTTGTAGGGACAGTGACAAAAAGCAAGAGATAGGCCAAGAGATGGGCAGCATCACACTGTGAGTCATTGAAAAGCATAAAACACGTTTTAAAATGCTCCTGATGTATTTTGGATTAATATCTGTGTGGGTTTCTGGATGAAGCCAGTCAGTCTGTTAACACTTCCATTCAATCTGTCTGTGTTACAGTGCCCCCTGTTCTACCTCCTACATTCTCTCATTTCTCTTCATCAGTATGACCATGGCAACCTTATAGCAAAACAAAAGTTTTTGTGGTATTTGTTTTGAGAAAGATTCTTTAGTATAACTTAATCCCTAATTATTTGGAAAGAGGCTGTCTGAAGTTCATGACTCCCACAAGTTCTTCAATTATTTGTAAAACAGGATTATAGGACCTGGTAGAAGGTCTTAATCAGACTTCATCTCCTTGTAAACTGGAACACTGATTTAATTAAATATATCCTGCTTATAATCTCTGCAGTCACTGTTTTGGTATTTGCAAAGTACCACTTTGCTTAATTGTCCCTGATTTACCACACATTAGGAGATGAGCTCTCCACAGAAAGCAACACAGTCTACTTAAGAGATGGGCTAATGTGGAGGTTTAACAAAAAGTCCTGTTAATTTCTCTTCATCCTGTTTAGTGGTAATATTACATCATGTCACATGTGGGTGTCATGTTATGTCCAGTGAGCAAAGGCCAAATGTAGGGAAGAACAAGGCAGCTGAGAAGCCAGTGGTTGGATACCTCATCAGTCCTGTGTGTACTTACCTGTATAAGTTCTGACATAGTCAGGAGTCAGTACATCCAGCAGCTGCATTGCTCCCAAGTGCATTACATGTTACCAAAACTGCTCACAGATCAGCAGGTAGAGCAATGTAGCATGTGCTGGCTGAAATGTAGATAGCTGGAGTCAGGAAGGGCAAAAATTGAAGAGTTGGAGACCTGTGAATATTAGGACAACTTCTGAAGTCACACTTATTCTGGTGACGCCAAACTGACATAGTGAATGTCTTTGAAGAAGGGCCTCAAAGCAGTCTTTCTACCAGATGCAATAAGCCATACCTTCTTTGTTCTCTCAGGCTCTAAATGTTGTACCAGTTCAGTAGCGTGAAAGGAAGCATTGTCCGGTTTAAAATAGCGGGTACATTTCGTCTCCCAAGGTCTTCTGTTGGAAAAGCATGGAACATTTTGATCTGCTGGATTAAAGATGCACACCTACTGTTCGGGGAACTGCCAGTCTCTCCTAAGCTACAGGTCTCATTGCATGCGGGTGGTTATTAATGTATTTTCATGATAACCACTCAAATCAGGAGAGTTACATTTCTGTGAAACTGGCATGGCATTAAAATAATATCCATACATGCAAGCATGTTTATCTGAATATGAATTCGAGACCTAACATTTTCCTATGTATTAATGTATAGATACTTCATTTTCTGCATTGCTTCACTACTACCAAACTTACTGAGCTTACATGCCATTACGTCAATAGAAGGTTTGACTGAAAAGAGGAAAAAATATGACAGCATTTTGACCATAACAGATGTTTATTTTGTAGCTTATGACATCTGAGTTAGAAAATGTAGTTTGTGTATCACAGCTTGTTTGGTTACAGATTAGATTGTTTCCCCTAACACATCATTGTGAATATTCCTTTCTTTATTCCCAAATTATCTTTATGGCTTCCATTGCTCTTATACAAATTATACTTTTATACATCAAAAAGAACAAAACAAGCCCTGAAATACTTTCAGACACATAATATAAAGGCAGTAAGTAGTAGTGTTGGAAATGATACAACTGTAAATTTTTAACTAACTTTATTCAGGGGTTTTGTTCATCTTTGCCCAAGGGTAAGGGAATGGAAGATTCTTTTTAAAAGACTGTTCTTGGGCATGGCCTGATGAGCTTAACATCCCAATGGACTGGGAGCTGCCAGAGGATGCACAAGAAATAAGGGACCATTAACAAACATCAACGCATGCCTGATCATCCTCTGGTGTGTCAGAGACACCTGGTCTGGGAAAAGATCAATAAGAGAATGAAGAATGAGGACCTAATTAGCATCAAAGGTGAAGGGATCAATAGCCAATAGGAAACCAGATACTAAGAACTGTGTAACTTGGGGCCAATGAACATTGAACCAATGGATTTCTCTGGGTTTTGACTGTACAAGTATTTGAAAAATCTAGTGAAGAGCCATGTGTGATGGAATTATTTCCTCTGCACAACTCCAGCAATGTGTGGATGAAATTATTTCTGTTACACATCTTGGCCAGAATAAAATAATGCTTTAATTCTATAATAATAAAAAATGCTGTTGGAGAGCTTTTGTTTTTCCCACAGTTTTGGTGACGTTAGCATGGACCTGACTTAAAAGCAACAGTGTTCAGGGAGCTGAAAATTGCTGCAAGTGCTGGGAGCTTAGTTAGTGCTTCCCATGGCACTGAGGTGTGAGCAGGATGAAGCTGAACATCTCTTTCCCAGCCACTGTCTGCCAGAAGCCATTGAAGTGGATGATGGGTGAAAGCTTCTAAGAACATTTTATGAGAAACAAATGGCCACAGAGGTTCTGGGTGAGGAGTGGAACGGATATTGATTTAGGCAAAGATTTAGGCAAAGAGTTGTTTTGTGGAGAGCACTGCTAACTGCAGCGCAACATGAGAAAGTTTTTGGTTAAAACTGATGTTCTCCAGCAGTAAGGTTAAGGGCATACCTGGATTGCTCTCCAAGTGAAGTTGTTGTACACTTGTAAACCTTTTCTCTGAAAAATAACTGGCAAAATCCACAGGTAGCAGCTGAGAGGATTGGAACTTTCGCAAAGGGGGAAATCTCCTGGCCAGGTAGCATGCAGTCAGTCTAAGATGGCTGCCCACAGAGCTCATGGTCAGTCTAAGATGGCTGTCCCAAAAGAGATAAAATACATAAGGGAGTTTGAAATAGCTACCCAAAAAGAGAACCACATTTTTGCTGAGGAGCTGGTAAAAGTGAAAATTGTCTTGAAGACTGAAACAACAGCTTCCCCTTAGGGCTGAGTTAGAGTTGATGGCCCAAAAGCTCCTAGACCAGAACCC
Organism: Bombycilla garrulus; assembly: GCA_013400315.1. NCBI lineage: Eukaryota > Metazoa > Chordata > Aves > Passeriformes > Bombycillidae > Bombycilla > Bombycilla garrulus. The sequence goes on from VXBU01007092.1 coordinate 33,122, forward strand.
CAGAAACCTGCTTTAGAAATGCAAATTAACATCTTTGGGGAAAGCACCCCCATGCCAATCTGGGGGCAGTGCTGGGCCACCCTGAATATGACCTCACCCCCAGGGAGGAGTTTGCACCAAAACCAGACTCCTCCCCACACCCTGAACTCTGCCCACCTGTAATAGATGAGGAAGCAGAGAGGAAAGGCAGGTCTCTCTACCTCAGGGCTCCTCGATGTCACTGATGCCACTTCACACTTGGAGGAGGAGGATGGCTCATCAGACCCACTCTCTGATAATCACTCTCAGGCCTGCTCTTTTTTAAAGCATTAGCATATGATGGAGCAGAGCTGATGGTGATGATGAGTTAACTAAGTTACAAAGGACAGAGACTCTTTTGAAAATTTTATGGGTGTTGGAAAATGAAATAAATCTTTCTGAAGAAAAAGCACATGGTAAAGAGCTGTGTCTTTTAATCAGAATGCATATTATTGCATGAAAAGTTTGGACTTCTTGGGGAGGGGGGAACTGATCCCTCTACCCACTCCAATATGTCATAAAAATATTGGGAGGGTGGGAGAAATGGTGAGCTTCCAAACAGTGCCTCAGAGGAACTTGATACCCTCTTGGCTTTTTCTCAGATGATTGTTATTGATGCCAAAATTTAAAGATCAGTACTGAGACAAAAAACTCTCAGAACCACACCCAAAAGCTGAGCTGGGAGTGGGGCGCCGAAATGGAATATCCCAAAAAGCTCACTGATAATGCATGGAAATTTAGCTTCCCTGTATTTTCAATGAAACTACAAACTGTTCAGTGTGCACAGGTGGCCAAGAAGGCAAATGGCATCCCGGGCTGTATCAGGAATAGTATGGCCAGCAGGACCAGGGCAGAGATTGTCCCCCTGTGCTCGGCACTGGTCAGACAACACCTTGAGTGCTGTGTCCAGTTCTAGGCCCTTTGACTTAGGAAGGATGTTGAGATGCTGGGAGGTGTCCAGAGGGGAGCAGCAAGGCCTGGAACACATGCCCTGTGGAGAATGGCAGAGTGAACTGGAGTTGTTTGGCCTGGAAAAAAGGAGGCTCAGGGGAGACCTTATCACTCCCTACTACTGCCTGAAAAGAGGTTTTAGTCAGGGTTGGTTCAGTCTCTTCTCCTACATGGCCACTGGCACAACAAAAGGACACAAGCAGCTCCAGGAGAAGTTTAGGCTAGACATTAGGAAAAAATTCTTCACTTAAAGAGTGATTGGGCTCTGGAATCATCTGCCCAGGGAGGTGGTGAAGTCGCCATCATGTTTTAAAAAAGACTGGATGTGGCACAATCCCATGATTAATTAATAAGGTGTTGTTAGGTCATGGGTTGAACTTGATGATATTAAAGGTCTTCTCCAAGCTAGTTAATTGTGTGATGCTGTGATTCAGCGAGCTGAAAATTGCTGCCAGTGCTGGGAGCAGAGTTAGTGCTGTCCTTTCCAGCAGCATCGAGGTGTGAGCAAGATGAAGCTGAACATCTGTTTCCCAGCCACCAGCTACCAAAAGCTCATTGAAGTGGGTGATGGGTGCAAGCTAAGAACATTTTATGAGAAATGAATGGCCATGGAAGTCCTGGCTGATTCCCTTTGTAAGGAGTGGGAGGGCTGTGTTGTCTGGATCAGTGGTGGCATGGACAAAGACTTCTCCATGAAGCAAGGTGTCCTGCCTCACAGATGTGTCTGCCTTCTGCTCAGCAAGGGCCACTCCTGCTATTGCCCCAGAGGAACTGGAGAGAGAAAGCTCAAATCCTTTCATGATTGCATTGTTGATGCAAACCTGAGTGTCCTGAGCTCTGTCATAGTGGAAAAGGGTGAAACAGGCATTCTGGGGCTGACTGATGCAACCGTGTCATCGAAGGATGATGTTTGCCTGTATGTAGTGAGGAAGCCTCTGAACAAGGGGGGCAAGAAACCCAGAACTGAGGCTCCTAAGATGCAGTGACTAGGGACTCATCGAGTGCTGCAGCATAAGTGCAGGCAAATTGCTCTGAAGAAGCAGTGCTCTCAAAAGAACAAGGAGGAATCAGCAGACTACAAAGCTCTTGGCCAAGAGAATGAAGGAAGCCAATGAGAAATGCCAGGAGCAGATTGTGAACTGCAGCTGGCTTTTTTCATTGAGAGTTTCTAAGTCTGAATCAAGGCAGAAGTAAGGACATTGTACATGATACTAAAAAGATATTGTTCATGGTATTACCAATAAATCCCTTCTGTGGTGAACTTTGAAAAAAAACCCCAAGACTAAAACCAAAATAAAATCATCACAAGACAGGAAAAAAAATGAACAATTTACACAAAATCCATTTCTTGATCCCTCACCATAATTACAAGAAAGATTTCCTATGATCATTCTACTCTATACCACTTAACACTTTTCAGAACTTCTTTTGCCCTTTACTTCTTCCAGTTTACTATCCTTATCTCAAAATCTTCATGATTGCTGACATTCTCCAGTAAGAAGACTGGGTTCACCTTGGCCAGGTGCAAGGCCCCCACCAAAGCCACTCCCTCTTTCCTCTCCATAGCTGGACAGAGGAGAGAAAATTTAATGAAGAGTTCACGGGTTGAGATAAGAACCAGGAGAGATCACTCAACAAATACCATCACAGGCAAAACAGGCTCAGCTTAGAGATTTGAAGTGAATTTTCTGCAAACAAAATCAGGGCAGGATGATAAGAAGCAAAATAAACCCTTAAAAACACCTTCCCCCATCCCTCCCTCCTACCCCAGCAGTGCAAGGAGACAGGGAATGGAGTCAGTTCATCAATGGCTTCTCTCACTGCTGAGGCAGAGGAGTCATTCTCCTGCTGCTCCATAAAGTCCCTCCTACAGGAGACAGTTCTCCATGAACTTCTCCAGTGTGAGTCCATCCCATGGGCACCCATCCCCCTCAGACTGCAGCAGGGTGGGTCACTCTTCTGTGGAGTGCAGTCCTTCAAGGACAGGCTGCTCCAGCCTGGGAGCAGGGCCCTCTTCCCACTGGTCTCCCACAGGCTCCTCTCAGGCACCCACCTGCTCCAGGGTGGGCTCCTCCAGGGCTGCAGGTGGATCCCTGCATCCCCTATGGACCTCCATGGGCTGCAGGGGCACAGCTGTCTCACCATGGGCTGCACCAGAAGCTGCAAAGCAATCTCAGTTCCAGTGCCTGGAGCACCTCCTGCCCCTCCTCCACTGACCTCTGCAGGACTGTTCCTCTCACATGTTCTTACTCCACTCTTTGCTCAGTATTATAACTGCACTACAATTGTAGTTTGATTTCTTCTTAAATACATTACCACTGTTTCTAATTATCCCAGCCTAGGCCATTGGCACATCCATCTTTGAAGCCACCAGGGACTGGCTCTGCTGGATACGGAAGAAACTTCTAGCAGCTTTTCACAGAAGCCACCCCTGTGGCAATGCAGAATCAGGCAATGCAAAAAAAGTCCAGTTGCAAATCATAATGCATACATTCATACTTTTACATGCTGAAATTGATTTGTAGAAATGCATGTCTCACAGAATCACTGTTACCAAAGAAAGGGATTCTGATGCAGTGATGGGTGGAAGGTGCAGCTTGACTAGGTGATCATTGTGGTTCCTTCCAACTGAATAATTTTTTACTCTACTCTGCCCTAATCTCCTGTTCAGTACTGTACTGTACTCTACTCTGCTTTAGTTTCCTTAGATTCTTACCTGGAGTAAAATTATTCTGGATGGTGATTAACCTGAATTACTATAAAAGTGAATACTAGGAGTAAGAGGTTTTGTTTACATTTTTATAATACCCATTGTTTTCAGCATGGTGAAATTAATTCCAGTGGTTGCAGGACTGAGACCAGTTCATAACTGTGAAGTCTGATTCTCTAACAATAGTCCTTTGCCTGTGTATTCACAGTCAGTAGCAGGAATGATCTGGACATAGTTTGTCCTGTTTGCCTCATCCTGTTACCAGTCATAGAGCAGAGTTCTCTGCTTAGCTAATTTGGTATAATGCAGTACTGAACACTTCTGTTTAATGTACAGATAAAATGTATCATTTACGAATGACTGGGTGTACATGTTAGAGTGGAAAGACTTTTAACACATTCTGTCCCAGTCCAGCATGCTTTCTTGGTTGCCTCATTACCTCTACTCATTTGCTTCTAATTTTTCTCTATGCTGATGTAATGTGCAAAGCCCATTGTTAAGTATCCCCTGCAGAGCATGTGGAGTGTGGCTAGTTAGTCAGCCAGGGCACACATTCATCCCTGGTGCACATACATAGATTTCATAACTGCCTGCCAGGACTTCTGGGTTGCAATCACAGCAAAAGAGGAGAGAGTACAAAAAGATTTAGGTAAGTACACTCAGCTCAGTAGAGAGACTTTTTAAAGCAAAGGTTGCTTATGCTGTTTTTAAGTGATGGCAAAATGTTGTGTGGAAAATGCAAATATATGACTCTGTTGTTCTAATTGTTTAAAGATATCTGTTCTCGGCCTTGCTGAAATGACAAGTAATGATTTGGTTGCTTTTACTATATTTCTTCATGACCTGGTGAATTTTAATAGCTAAAATGCACAAAGCATTGTTTAGGCAGAATTTGCAATGTAAAGTGCAGAAAAGTACAGATACTTTATATGAAAAAGAAATGTGGATCCCCTTACTGTTTCAACTGTCCATTCCCAGCCCAGAGTCCTCCAAGCAGAGTTCAGCACTCCAGGAAGTGGCAGAAGTAGATTATGTACATGAAAAACATATGGTCATAGAATCATGGAATATCCTGAGTTGGAAAGAACAACAAGGATCATTGAGTCCAGTTCCTGGCGATGTGAATGACAGCTTGAATGACAACCCAAATCATCCCACCATGTGCCTGAGAGAATTTTCCAAGTGCTTCTTGAGTTCTGTCAGGCTTGGTGCTGTGACTACTTCCTTGTAGAGCCTGTTCAAGTGCCCAAAAATCCTCTGGGTGATGATGTTTGTGCATGTTTCTTGTTTCAAGGTGCTGAATTGTATTTTTAAAAATAGTCTAAGAAGGACACTAATTTGTTTTGGAGTCAGTGGAGGTAGATTAAGTCCTAAATGCAATGTATCTTAACCTGGGCACATCTCTTTTGCTGTTCCTATCTATTATCTCTTTTGCTGTTCCTACCTATTATCTCTTTTGCTGTTCCAGTAAGGCAGGTACAAGACTGTATCTCCAAAAAGGAAAAGTTTGAGTTAAAAGCAATTCAGTCATTAAAATGTTGTCCATGTCAAAAATGTCTGAAACCTTTGTCCTGGAAAAATGATGAATACAAGTCAGTTTGCAGAGGGAGAACTGAGCTTTGCCTGCTTTATTTGTTTAATCACCTAGTAAGTGACTAAATTAAGGTCTTCACTTTGTTTTAAGTGGTGTGTGTATCACTTGGACAGCATCTGCCATCTCCAGACTGACACTTGCATTGTCTGTACAGGATGAACATTAGCATCACTTTAGATCTAATTGTTGTGGATCGAGATGGGGGGGTTGGTAAGATCTGAATTGCTGTATGCAAAGAGAAAAAATTATATGAACTGAACATGCCATTTATGTCTTTTCAGGCTCTGAGGAGTTAGGAAGTGGAAGCTATGGGCATCGGTACATCACAGACACAATGACTGGTGAGGGTGATGGATTTGATATTGATGATTCAGACTACGACATTTATATAGAAGAGGTAAATGTCAAGATTTCTCTTTGGCCCTTCTGTTTTCTTTATAGTCTGGATATTTTAAAATGTCCAGTCCTGTCAGGAAGTTTAATGTCTGATATTAAGTGCTTAGATACAGTGATATGGTCACTTCTTTTTCTTCATTGAGGACGAGTTTGTTGCCTCAGATCTGTATCTCAAAAGGTATTAATTTCATTTCCCCATAGCATTTTAAGTTTACTGAATTGGTGTTTCCTTACTTCCTTTCAGCTCAGACCACTTCCTGCTATTAAGGGAGGCAACAGAAAATTTCTGGTCGAAACTAAGGTCGCGCCAGGGTCTAGTTCCAGGCTCCTGTCACGGGTCCTTAAAACCACTCCTGAACCCACTACTTCCACTCCAGCCATCACACGACCTTCAAGCACGGCGAGGGCATCCACTGTGTGGGCAGCGAGGAGGGACAGCATGTCCTCTGCCGCGCGCCTCTTTGACCTGTCCTGCGATGAGGCTGTGTGCTCTGCAGACAGCTTCTGCATCAACGACTACGACCGGGGAGGCTCACGCTGCCACTGCAACTTGGGCAAAGGAGGGGACACATGTGAGGAGGGTAGGTTTCTATGAGCCCACTGCTGCTGGCTGTTCTTTGTCTGGGTCAAGGAGCAGCTTTGCAAAAAACTCACCGATGTGCACTTTGGGAATAGCCAGCTGGGTTTTGTGGATCCCTACCAGTGGCAAATCACAGTTCAGGCATCACCCCCTTTGCTTTTTTTCCTCAGTGAGGTGGGAAAAAGTCATTCTTTAATAAAGCTGAACCTGTGTAAAGATGCACAAGGGAGGTTAATCCTCTCTCTCCCAGCTAAGAGTCAGGGGTCATGGAGCAGGTATGTTGTTAATCACCCAGGTGTGGCAGGATCCAGTCATGTCATCCTCAGCTGGAAGCTGAAGACATTGAACCCCTCTTTAATGTTTGTGTTTTGGCAGCAGCTGAAGCCCTGAACCACCCCCATTTTCTGTGTGGTCCAGATGATGCTGGTCCCATAGCAGGGATGTGAGAGAACTCCCATTGTAAAAATGCTTTCCTTGTGGTCTTCAGGTCTGCAGTGCAGCACCCATGTCAGGGAGAGGGAGGAACAAAATCTTATCCTCAGTTCAAAAAGCATGTCTTGAAGGCTGAGTCAATGTGAGGAAGTATTTGTCTCAGTCAGAATTTACCACCCATCCTATTGCCTCTTTTCAGGGCAGCTGAGCCCTGGCAAGAACTTGCTGAGCTATAGGAAGGAGACTGTCCTGCTTCTTCTTCCCTCACTGCTTTCCTGTTCTTTCCCTCTAGAGACCTAAACTCACCCTTTCAGGTTAACACTGAGCAGATCACCTGGTGAGCCAGTCCAGCTCCTTCACCAGGCCATAAGCAGGTCACTTTTTCCCTGGAGTAATTTTTCTTCTGGTTTTGTGACCAAGGGGTCAGATGAATGCCAGGCCTCACAAAAATAAAATGTCCTGTTAGTTGTGGGGGTGCTGTTCCTCCAGCTAAGAAAGAGCTGATCCACATGCAGATCTGATCTGATCTGCCAAGACCCTGCCATACAGCAGAGCATCAGGGACCCATGTTTCTTCTACAGGGTCATGTTAGACCTTCATGTTGCACAGTGTCATGCATCAGGGATACAGACACTGAGGGTGTTTTACCTTCTTCAAACTGGAGTGCTGGAACAAAGAGAGCTCCTTCTGAAAACAATCTGTTGTGACTCAGTGACATGGAACAGCTGCAGATATGATTTTAGGCCTTGATCAAGTATGAAGAGTTGACAATTTATTTCAACTGACAAGGCCATATACAACTTGTAAAGCAGTCTGTTAACATCAGTCCAAGCTCTCTATTTTTCACAGGAGAGTGTGTTATTCCAGTAGTAAGCGTCATGTGGCAATACTCCTTTGTACTGAGTTTGTCTTCAGCAACCAATGTTGTTAAATAATATATTAATCTGAATGGAAACAGACTTTTCTTCTCATTCAAAAGCTCCATGGCACTCTGGTCCACTCAGTTCTGCTTCTGATCAGGACATGAGATAATTTTTCTCTGCTGAGGTTGCATTCAGGTTTATAGCACCAGTCCCCTTCACCTCAGCCTAAAATGTATGCCTTGCAAGCAAAAACACTGAGAGAACTCTGCCTAGATTCAAAAACTGAGTGAGAAAAACACACTCAGTATTTAAATAGCAAAGAGGAATAGGAATACTCATCCTTTCTTCCTCATTAGACTTAAATTCACTGTAAATATAAAATCTCAGGCCTGAAACTCTGTTTCCTCAGTGCTTCTTAGGAAAATAAGCTGCAGAGGTAATTTTACAGCTGACAGTGGCTAACAGTAAGACATCTTTGATTTTCATATTCTCTCTGGATCAGGGTCTAACACAAGAGAGCAAAGGATGAGGGTTGATAATGCCATTTGACATGAGCAATAAAAAGAGCTACTGTTGCAGCCGGGAATGGAGAGATGCCTGCAGGGATTCTCTTCTTCCCATCACTCCTTTTAGCTTCTGCCCTGAGCTAAACTGAGAGAAGTTCTGGATTCTGCTGGGCTATTATGAGACATCCAGTGATTCTCCAGATGCTGGATGCAGCAGCTAACAAGCAGCAGTGAGTAATGCTGCCTAGAGTCTGGTCATGTTTTCCACATGTGTTTTTGTAATCCTGCAGAACAGAAAATTACTTTGTCCTCCCTTTCTTAAATGAATTCTTAAAAGAATATAAAGTTGATGCAGTTTGTCTTCTATACAAAGGATGAAAACCTGGAGAAATTTCTTCTGAAATCTCTGATTCTCAGTATCCTGTTTCTTTTCAAGTTCCCAGGTCCTTGGGAATAAAAGAATTAGCTGTAAAAAGTGGTGGGAGGACAAGGCAATAGGTTAACTGATTGTTGACTGCTGCTGACTGATGGTTGTCTCTGGAGGAACTCTGCCTTCCATTGCCACCTGATGTTATCTAGTACAAAATGTGTATATTGATTTTTATACAGAAGGAAATTGCTAAATAACATGCGTCCCTCTTTTCTTTTCAGACATTAGTATTCAGTATCCTCAGTTCTCTGGCTACTCATATATCACCTTTGAACCGCTGAAAAAGTCCTATCAGACATTTCAAATTACCCTTGAATTCAGGGTAAGTTTAAGCAATTCTCACATTTGCATTTTAAATTTTATTTACTTACAGAGACGTGGTGGACAATAGAATAGTAACTTAGCTTCAGTTTAGCCTTAGTTTAATTGTGGTGAGCCTGTGCATAACCTTCATCTGCAAAGATCTGGCTTAACCCTCAGTGAATGTAAATGAACTTTGTAAGCAGCTGAAGGGTTTTCAGCCACTGTTGGTAGGCATTGCATGAGAGAATCCCTGATACTAGTAATTGCGGCCTAGCAGCAATTTACATTGGCAAGTTTACAGTCACGTGGATGAGCTACAGGCTGAAGAGCACTCAGAATTTTTGTGAGTTAGAGTTTGAAAGTGGTGTGCAGTAATCCTGCCACACTGAGCAAAACACTACCCTGTATGTATCATTCCTTTCCCACCCTGTAGGATTTAAGTGGACACTATTTCCCTCCTCTGAAGCTTGGGATGTGGGCTACTAATACATTCAGGATACCATACTACTTAAAATGCAAGTCTAAAGTGAGGATACATCCCATGCTGGCTTGTGTTAGTGCTGTCTGTTCATTATGGACAGAACATGTAGGATTGCCTCTAGAGAGGCTGGCTAAACTCTTGGATGCATCCTCACCCTCATATAAAGAAGACTCACCAGACTCCAGTTTGGGAAGGAGACTATTGCTAAATCAGTAGCAATCAGTTTCCTCGGTGGTGATTTTACACTCATCTGCAATTTGTCATTTTAAAATGAAGGAAGGCTGCAAAAAGCCACTGTGTCAGCTGCTACGAGCATATGGAGAAATGCTGCCAGCAAACCTTGTTTGGCTTGGGAGCGTCAGTCTCATGGAACATGTGGAGCAGGTTGTATGTATTCATGTGGAGTGAGTCTGATGTGTCTACACTTACCAGGTTTGCTTGGACATTCTTGCTGGACTTTTTACTCAGAAGTCTCGTGTGTGATGCATCTGACAGTCTTTAATACTTCCAGGCTTTTTTTTAGGTCTGATAGTATCATACTTTAAGAGATGGTCTTAAATTGTTTAACCATTAAGGCAGTGATTTTCTAGGCTTTTCAAATGCAGGATTCAAAACTGATCAAACAATTTCTGATTGTGCAAGTTAAAAACTCATTCTGAAAAATTTCCGTTTTCTGGAGAAAAATCCCCCACCACTGCTTGCTTTTATTTGGAATTGTGAGGCTTTGATTTTTCATGTTGATGCAATGATTGCAGGCTGAATCTGAAGATGGTTTGCTGCTGTACTGTGGAGAAAATGAGCATGGTCGTGGTGATTTTATGTCACTGGCAATCATCCGACGTAGCCTTCAGTTCAGGTAAAACCTCCATCCTAAATCTGATGTAAAGAGAAGGGACTATTGTTGCCTCCTGGGACTGCTGTATGTGATTAATATCTCCAGTGCTTGCCCCATACAGTGCACCAAATGGACAGTATAATTTCATTTAAGAGTTCTTCAATAATTTTTCTCTCATCATTCTTTAGTGTGTGAACATGTGCCCTGTTGAGGTCTTTTATTCAGACCTCAGTGTAAAGGCAAAATGATCCGTTTCTTGTAAGGCATTTGTCTGGGGTTCTTAGCTATGTTACTAGAAATGCCAGTGAGCCACTGTATTTGCTAAACTGATGGCATGTTGATGGTGTATTGAGTAGTGTTTTTGCTTCACAGAAAAAGACTTGCAGATAATGTAGCAAAACAAAGGAAGTAATGTCAGCAACGGGCCGGGAATTTCATCTTACATGCCTTGTTTAGATGACACCTTGTTTAGGTTTTTTAAATGAAGATGGAGAGTGTTTCTTGTAGTCTGATAGATATGAACCAAGTGAAGGAGTATTGCCAGGGTCTCCTTATTTGGGAGGGTGAGTGCTTTGAAAGTGGGGAATAACAAAGTGGGTGATGCGCCTTAGTCATGTTTCTGTTACCCTACACTGCATGACAGTTAGGGAAAATGGGACATTTTGTGCACATTCAGTTCTCCTGGAGGTCTTCCTGTAAATCAGTGCTAAGTTTCAAATAGACTAGCAAAGTTATTGATGTAGCACTGTCTTCCACCAGGGAGCTAGAAAAATTCCCAGGGGAAATTACTGTGATAGCAGGAACTCAGATTGTAATACACTCCATCTTGAAACAGTTTCAACTGTTGGCAAGCTCAGCAATGCACTTGGTATGGACAGAGAATGCAAAATCTTCTCCATGTTAGACACATAAGGAGGTTTGAAACTTGGAACACATCTTATGTAGACTTGCTGTCTGATTTTCCTGTGCTAATATTCGGTGTGGAACAGAATGCAAAAATTCCAAATGCAAAAAGAATATTTGGAGTCTAAAACCAACTTTTGGTTATTTGGTTAGTGTAAGATTATCACCTTGCCCTCTCTGTCTCATGCTCCCAGGTTCAACTGTGGCACTGGAGTTGGAGTCATAACAAGTGAAAACAAAATCAAGCTGGGGAACTGGCACAGTGTCACATTGTTCAGAGATGGGGTGAATGGCTGGCTCAGGATGGACCACAATGCTCCAGTGACAGGAAAATCTCAGGTTGGTAATCCTGCCCCTGTGGCTCGATCTTGGGGTCTCTCAAGGTTATGGTGATGTTTCTTTTTTTGCCACCAGAGGCCTGATCAGACTTAGAAGGTGCAGTTTTATTTATTGGTGTTAGAATATTTAGTGAACTAGGTTCAGAGTACAGATTACTCTTCCAAATACATAATCTAGAAATCACAGAGATAAATATCTCAGGGCTGAATCCCATCACAGTTTCCCTGTTGTGCTCCATGTTTGGTCTTCCACCCTTCTGCTATCCTATACCAGTCTCAAATACAGGCTGTTAGAAGTTTAATATATTGTACAGCTGCTGTCCCTGATTGCTTTCTTTTTCAAGCCTCAGAGAGCTGCTTTGCTTCCTCAGACATAAAAATTAGATGTATATGAGTATGTATTTATATATAATATGCATGTACCCACATGAGATTTGTATACAGATGTGTAATTACATATATATTCTGGACAAAGATTTAAGAATGGTAATGGAGATAGGGATTCTGCCCTGATTTATGTTAACACCAGCAAGTTCATACAGGGCTGACAAGATAAAATATAATACAGGAAGATGCTTTGACTTGCTCATCTGTTGCTGGGCCAGAAAACAAAATTAAGAAGAAAACACACTGGAATAAAAGAGAATTTCAAATTGATTCAGATGTTTTTCCTTTGATAGCCACTATTAACATGCCATCCCTAGCCCTGAAAGAAAGCAGCTTCAGATGTCTTATTACTTTCCACTTTCATGAGCAGGCACTGAGGGGAAAAAATTGCAGTGCATTGAGCTCTCGTCAGCTGGAAATGACAGAGGAAAGAATTTCAGTGTGTCATGTGTTGCTGTTACCAATGCTATGAGGCCATGCAAAGGGCAGATGTGAATCAGGAGAGTTTCTGCAGTGCACTGTGCAAGTGAACACTGCAGATGTAATAACCTCAGCTTATTTAGCCTGGCAAAAATACAGGCTATGGTGATAAAATTTATTGTTATAAACACTATGGGGGCAGGGGTGAAAAATCCTGAAACATTTTGGGCTAGAGGTCAATGCTGTCAAAAGCACAGGTTGGTAAAAACTGGTCCTGAACAACTGAGAATTTTGAATGTTTTCTTCTAGAGGTCCACGGGGGTTTGACAGAACTGTTGAGTAAGAGGCGTAAGTCATATATTGATCATTTTGTGGAAGGAATTTTGACTCAGTTGGCCACAGTAGATTGGAGTTTGGGTCAGTGGTCCAAAAAGGTTCTGCTGGTTTTTGTTGTTTTTTGTTCTTTCCTGTGCACTGTAGCAATTTTAGTAGACTTGTATATATAGGTTTCTACAGATTTGTGAAAGAGATGGGCAGTACATTTAGCAGTGGCAAAGTGAGCTAAAGTTGTGATTTTACTGGCTTTTGCCTTTTCTTTGTTTTTTTACATTCTTTTTGTAATTTTATTGTTATTCAATACTGAACACTTGCTGAGTTCTGTCCAAAAGACAATATCTCATTGTTCTGTCCCTCAGGTCCTAGGGTTTAGAGAACAAACAATTTTTTGGAGAAGGAAAGGAAGAAATTGTAGCAAAAGACACACCATGCCTTCTCAAAACAGTGATTTTTAGTCTTTTTTATTGTGTTTTTAGTAGTTCATGTTAATGTGATGGGATGCAGGTGAAAAAGGTTGATTTCAAATGGTGGACTGATTTGGGGAATAACTAACAGGAAAGGATTACCAATGAACTACTTACATATTCCCTGACACAATTCTTCGTGGAAGAAAAAAATTGATTGTAAATCACAGTGGCTTAATGAGCGCTCCTATGTTATATCTGTTACACAGTGTGCTGTGTTCTGCTCTCCCTTCAGGGCCAATACAGCAAAATCACATTCCAGACTCCCTTCTATGTTGGCGGTGCTCCCAGCGTGTACTGGCTGGTCAGGGCCACCGGCACCAACCGCGGCTTCCAGGGCTGCATCCAGTCACTGAGCATCAACGGAAAGATAATTGATATGAGACCCTGGCCATTAGGGAAAGCTCTCAGTGGTGCTGATGTCGGTGAGTGTAAGGGTGTGGGGTCTTTAGTTGATGACTGACCTGGGGTTACTTTTTATCCTGTTGGAATAAACTGAGCCATGGTCCAGGTTTGGAGGTGGAAGGCGTGGTCTCTATTTTTGGTCTGGTTTTCCTCTGTTTCTTTGCACATTACCCTTGCTGGGTCTGTAGTAGGACAGTTCATCACATTGCACAAGCAAGCCCTTTGTGGACACACTTACTATGCACAATAAGTAATAAACCCATTCTCATGAGCAAACAGTAAGATCTGTGTTGCAGATATCATTACGACTGTGTCAGTATTTCTGCCAGCATCTCTCAGGGCACTTCTTCATGCCCTTGGCTGACACAGTCATGTCATCAGAAATCAATAGTATGTATGCTGGGCTTGCGTTTGAAACAATACAGACCCAGCAAAATGCATTTTGCCTAAAGACATCATTGCACTTGTCCAAAGTAATGCATGGATCTCTAGACCCACAATAGTCCTGTGGATGTTACAGAGGGCTTTCTGTGTTACACCTAACCACTGCTAAAGCATATAGGCTTTCATGTATACTGTCCTTTGTTTTTCTATCCAGAGTCATGGTATGATTTAAAAATAGTTTGGAATAAATACTTCCAGCAGCTTTATGAAGTGTTATTATAACATTATTTTCCTTTCACAGAGTAAAAGATGGAGACATAGGGAAGATAATTAACTATTCCTGTCTTATTTATTCGTCTATTTCATCAATTTAATGGGCACTTGAGAAAAGGCAGGGCAACAAAATCCTTGCTTTAATGATCTCCCAGTATCTTAACAGTATAAGAATAGGAGTGAACAAAGACAGAAGGCAAGTGGTAACAGCGAGAAATAGATTCCATACCACTGAACTCTCCCTGCTATGGTTCAGCCACAAAGTCATCTTCTCTTCTGTAGCTGTGCATTTGGCATCCCAAGAAGGAAATGATTTATGAGAAACTTCTTAACAATTGCTCTGTATTCCCTAGATAACATGACCAAACTTCTGTACAATATAGGGGTAGAACAGACTGGCCCAAGAAGCAGTTGCTGAAAAGAGTAAGATTTTGGAAGTAGAGTGTAATTTCATGATAGAGTGAGAATCTATGGAATTTAGATAGATGAAAGCCCTGCTGAGCTTCTCTAGCACTAATCTCTGTTGCCTTTTGGGATGCAGCTAGTTTCATTCCCATCCATGAATGCTCCACATACTGTTGCATTAACAATCAACATCAGTAAAAATAAATGCTGTGCTCTGCCATGTGTGACTCGAAACTGACTGATAAAGCCTTATTGTCCTTGTGTGACTGCACACATTATATGAAACTGTACCAGAAAAGACTTGCAAACAATAGGTCATGTAAGTATAACTTAAAATATAAAAAATTGCGAGTAAACTCTGCTAGGGTTTAGGAATGACTTTTGCTAGTTCTGTTGGCACAGTAAATAAGTCAGGAGTGCTGTGCTACATAGATCACAGAACTGAGCGTGAAGAGGAGAGGGGTCCATCCATCTCTGTGCTCTGTCTGCTGGCTACAGCAGAGGTCCCACTGCACCATGAGCTGAGGGACCAACAGAGGAGGTACTACTTGTGGTTTGGAGTGGGCATGGCAGGACCCAGGACTACTGCTGCAGCTTTTCTCCTTCATCTGCCATTGCAGTCAAGCATATGCAGCCACCACGCTGGTAGTTTGCCTCTTCAACATAGTCACCTATGCTGGCCCAAAGACTGTGAAAAGTCACTGGCACAGTGGGAGAGCAGCTTGTCCTTAAATAGCAAGACTGCTCCAATTCAAGCTGTTTCTCAGTCCAGGGATCCCATGACTGGTCCTATTGCTGTTGTCTTCCTTGTACTTTTCTGTTTCTCAAAGATTTTGTTTAAATCTGATCTGCTTGAACATACTGCCAACATTGATTAACACTGGAGCAGATGCAGCAAAGATGAGCATTGTCTTGGTTTTCTGTTTGTGTCTTCACACTTGATGCATAGAGATCCTTGTTTACACACGTCTTGGCTCTGTTTCCTTGCCTATAAAATACAGCTAGTGCCTTCTGTCAGTGTCACAATAATTGAGTATATAAGGGATCTGATGGACAAGATACCTGTCCTGCCTTGGTTCACTTGTGGCCATTACAGTGCAGACCAGAAGCGGAAAAGATAGCTCAATGAGCACTGCCAGCACCCTTGATCCCATGGCTGGGCATAGGATAGATGTAACTGTCCCCTTCCATGGAGAAGGAGCATTTTTTCCCTTCTGGAGGACTTGTATGTTTTGTCTGTGCTCCTCGGGTTAGCCCTGGAGTCCTGCTATACAATGAAAAGTGGTCCTGGTAGGAAATTAGTAGGTGTGCAAGACAAGACTGGTGTGTCAGGGAGTTGTACCAGATGACCTGCGAGTTGTTACTGCTTCTGCCCTGAGTTACTTAGAAAAGGTTGTTTTCCACTGTGGAGAGCAGAGTGATACGGATGAACCACATCAGCCATTTATATCTGCATATTTGTTTGTGGTTTTCTTTCTGGCTTTGGGATGGGAATTCAAACTGTACACCAGTGCTTTACTGAAGATGTGTAGAGACCTGCTCTCGAAACTGTCCTTGCAGTCAGAGTGCAGTGTCCATACAAAAAAAAAGTGCATATCCCCTTCCTGCAGTAGTTTTTCAAGACCTGATCACTTCAAATTGTTCCCCCATGTTTATTGCCAGAGCTGCTTCATGAAACCTTTGTCATCTCAGGGGTCTTTCAAAATAAATGTGTAATTCTTAATTTGCTATAAAACTTTAAGCCCCTCCGTACTCCACAAAAGTCTTAAGTGGTCTTTCTTAATGTATGCAATCTGTTTGTTACTATTGACAAGAAGAGAGTTATTTGATCAGAAACTAAAGGAAAAAAATAAATTCAACAAGAACTTCAATCAGATGTAGATTTGATGATTGCATAGTCTGATTTTATATATATCAGTTTTAAGAAGCAAATGAGAATTTATTTATTCTATGACAATTTCAGCTAAAATCCAGCAAGAAGAAATAACCTCCTTGTTATTTAAGCTGATGAGTTAGCATACTAGAGATGCTTCTTAAGAAGCCCATATGTTGATGATATGGATCCCTTTTAGTGTGGATGAGAGGGCCAACAACCTTATTTTAGCAAATAAGATTAGTTGATATTGATTAACAACTCCCATGCTCAGCGTGGCATGAATTTACAGTGAGCAAAGAGGCACTTAAGATAATTGAAATTAAACAAGGCATGGTGCTTGTAAACAGTTTAGATAAATTTGTATCTTAGGAGAAAATAGGAGGAAGAGCAGACAATAATTAATCCAAGGAATGATTAAAAGTTGTATCTATCATGATTTGCTTGTAAGGGCTACTTTTTGCTATTTATAAGATCTCTTGCTGGTCTGATATTAAAAAGAAACCACTAATGATCAAGTTCCCTTGTCTAAATTGCACACCATTTGACAAATTGGGGAAGAATCTAGGCAGAAGAGCAAATTGTGTTGGTTAGGAGCAGTGAAATATGTCTTCTTTGACAAACTTCTCCAATAAGTTGATGTTCTGACTCCTGTGTTTAGGTGAGTGTAGCAGTGGCATCTGTGATGAGGCAGCCTGCATCAACAGTGGCACCTGTACTGCAAGCAAAGCAGATTCTTACATTTGTCTTTGTCCTCTTGGATTTAAAGGTCATCATTGTGAGGAAGGTGAGTGTATGCTGGGATGTCTCTATTTTTTTGTGTGTATTATTTAGTGTTCAATGTGTTTTCCACTTAGAGACACCTGAGGAGGTCTCATACTGTTACACTGACAGAAGAGAATGTTTGTTCCTTCACCTTTTTTAACTCACATACTGAAACCTTACCCTTAGTGCTTTGGAGCTACATCCAGCTCCTACATATTCTGTGATTCTCAAACCTCTTTGCTTATTTAAACTAACTGTATTTAAGCATCTTGAAATTGCTATTCAGAAGTTAAAATAATGTATCACTCCACAGCTGCAGATTAATTCTAAAAAAATACCCAAGTTTCTCCTAAAAACAGTGTCAGTTGTATATTTTGAATTGTAAAGGGCATAACAGCAATTTTCTGCTAATATCAGAGATAAAAGTAGCAAAATACATGTGGCGTTATTTTCTATGCTGTAAAACTTTTCATGCCACCACCCACTGTGTGCATGCTTACTACTTTGAAAGGCACTATTATGAATCACTAAAGAAAAGGTACACAATGTTTTACAGTACAAATACATCCCTGGAAAAGGAAGGGATTTAGTCATATTGGGTGGGATAAAAAATATTTTTAATTTAGATTAAAGAAAAAAATCAGGTTGTTTGCTAAGCATTCGCTGAAATACTTGACACAAGGAAGAGACATTGGTTGGTAAGTGTCAGTCTTTTATGTTTGAGCCTCAAGTGACCTGCTTGTGATTTCTGGCTTTCCAGCACTCACCTTGGCCATACCTCAGTTCAACGAATCCTTAAGATCATTTGCTAGCACACCCTGGCCCTTGGAACCACAGAATTACCTTTCCTTCATGGAGTTTGAGCTGACATTTCGTCCAGATTTAGAGACTGGTGTCCTTTTGTACAGCTATGACACAGACAGCAAGGACTTCCTCTCCATTAACATGGTGGCGGGCTATGTGGAGTTCAGGTTTGACTGTGGCTCAGGAACAGCTGTTATCAGGTAAATGGTGTTGCTTGTTGTTTGCTTCCCAACAGTGCCACGGTGCTGATCCAGGAGAGAGGAGTGGGCTGGGAGGAGTCACAACCCATGATAAGGTGTGCGAACCCCTTGGTCTCTAGTGGCTGCTTCCAAGGAAGCGCAGAAGCACTAAAATTGTGGTCAAGGGGACAGAATTTTCTTTCTACATCAGTTTATGTTTGAAAGCTTTGTACTTTTTCATACTGCAGATGTTACATTTGTGTCTGTCTGGTGTTGCAGTTATTCCCTTCTTGCCCCCATGACACTGCACGGTAGCTAGTTAGGGGATCTATAGAAATTTTATGCATATACTTTCTAGCCACAGGATTTCACAATATCGACAATTTCACAAGATTGATGTGAGCATCCTTCTTTCTGGCTTCCAGTTTCAAGCAGGTGTGCCAGGCTGGAGGTGGCAGAAGAAGATACACCTCCAGGTCCCTCCCCTTCCTCATAGTGCTTTTTTTTTTGAGGGACTGAGGCTAATATGCAATTGATACAACATAAGATATCTAAAACATAAATATGTGGTTTAACGTAGTCACCAAGGCTCCCAGACAGACCTTCTGCAAGTGACTCATTGCATCTTAAAATTAATGTCCAGGAAGATAGAAATTAAAATGCCTCAAAAACGCTGCTCTCTCTCCCTGTATAACTGAATTCCCAGTCGCTGGGCAACGGTTCTTGGGCTTTCTGAAAGGGCACTGGGCTGAACAGAGGCACTCAGTATCTTGGATATGGCCCAGGAGGCTGCCAGTTTGACCAGGCTGACCTGATATTTAGAAATGATCTATATAAAGCTTATGCAAAATGTGTACACTGTCTGCAAGTCTTGCATACCAATGATTCCTGTGGATGGGCATCAGGAGTTTTGAGTATAATGTGATTAGGGAAAATGTAGTGGTTTTACACTGAATGAGAACTCAAGCAAACAAAGTCATTCAGTTTTGCAGACAAAATGAGATATATGAAATTTTAAGGGAGCAAATGCAAAATAATGCACAAGCCTAACAATGCACAGCTGTGCAAAAACAGTTTGTGTTGTCAGACAAAGTTCCTGGAGTCATCAGGGATAGTTCTGTGGAAGCAACAGCAAACTGTTTAGACACAAATACAGAAGTCTAAGCACAATGCAGAGAATTATTAGGAATGGAATAAAAAAGAATGTCTCTGCTGAAGCCCACAATGCACCCTGTCTTGAAAACTTGATGCTATTCTGGTCGCATCATTGCAAAAGAAATTAGTAAAATTAAAAAGGAAGAGTAGTTTTGACATCCAGGAGAGGGAGCGAAACATCTTCCACAAAGCTTTTCCACAGCAGGATCTTTCAGCTTGGGAAAGAAATAATTTGGTGGAAGTATGATAGAGGTTTTTAAATAATGAATAGTGTGGAAATTAATGAGTATTCTGTATTTTTTCAATATACAAAGAAAATAAGGAACCAAAGAAAATAAGACTTTTCTCTTTGGGTTTAGGTTTTTGCCTTTTTTTCAGAAAAGTACATAAATAAATTGTGGAAACTAATTCTCACAGCAAGTTGCAGACGCCAAAACTATAAATAGGTTAAAAAAAATTGGACAAATTTGAAGAAAGCTCCATTGAGGGAGATCAAACACAATTGTACGGATGCAGCCTCTGACTCAGGAAATTGCTAAATGACAAGTTGCCAGAAGCTGGGAGGATATATAAGGGGAAGAATCACTTCATACTTGCCCTATTCTATTCTCTCTCTGAAAAGTGGCAGAAATAGCTAATTTTGGAGACCTTTTCTGCAACTCAGAATAGCCCTTTTACAACACCCTTCAATCTTTACTGATTGCAGGCTTGTAATTCCTGTTACTGGCAACCATAAAATATTAAAGTAGATTACTTTTTTTTATTCTGAGAATATTGTAGCACTTCAAAACACCTTGTACTAAACATAAAATGTAGGGAGAGCTACAAGCATATGCCTGGGAGTAGAAACTGCCCCTTTCTGTTGGAAAGCGGAAGAGCAAGCTGGATGCCAGCTACTGCCTGAGCTACATGCACTGGAGAAAGAGTGTGATGAGATAGCTGAGTAATAGATGAGACTCGTGAGATAATCAGATTTCACTGAAAGTTTTCAGGCTGTCCTGTTAGCTCTTTTTTCTGGATAAAATGTGCAACTCACATGCTGTCATCAGTTCTGCCAGTGATTAAATAGATTCCCTGTTTTTCGTGCCTGCCTAGTCAATGTCCACTTAAAAGTCTGTTTTAATCATACTTCTGCCTACCCTTTGTCTTTAACAGGGGTGTAGCTCCAGTCATCCTGATACATCTGCCATAGGACCACCAGGCTGTTAGATATTATAATATAATCAGAACAGGGCCATAATAACTTCATAATTAGGTTGAGGCAAGCTTATTTCTGTATGTCAGCAGCAGCAGTAGGAGAGCTGATGCTGGTGAAGGTAGTGATTTCCTGATGTATCCCAGGATGGAAGCAGTATTGTGTGCTCTAGGGGCTCCACAGGGAGAAGGGATGCTGAGTGGGTGGCCAGATACAGAACCTGAGCACTGAAATGTCTCAGAGGAGAAATTGTTGGGATTTCCCTGGGATTTCCCTTTGCCAAGCATTCACAGGATCGAGATCTTCATGATCTGGTATATTTTTTAAGCTTTGGTTTACATGAGAAAAAGTAACCCCACAGCACATGAAGAGCCAGGAGTGTTCACACACCAGAAGAAAGTGTTACCAAACCCATGCTGGTTTCAAAAGGCACATGATTCCAAGAGCTTGCAGCTCTGAAGTGATGACTCTGCAAGGCTTAATCATCCCTGATTGTAATTAAATCTAGCAAAGCCGGAGGGTTAGTATGATGATGACCTGAGCAGCAGAAGAGATAATGTGTGTATTGTCACTTACTGTGTAGCCAAACCTAACTGGTTCCTTTATAGGTATACATTTACTTATTCAAGGTGATTAGATTTCCTTCACTATTGATTTACCCAAGGTAGTTAAACCATAAATGGTGCTACAGAAGGAGGGCAAGTGACTGGCATTGCTTGATGATATTTTTAATGGAGGTTTTCTGAATCAAGTGTCATTCAGAAGTGTCAAGGAATATTGCCAGCATCATCAAAATAGATAAAAATTAACTTTAAGAAAAATTTGAAGGATTGAAAAAAAATGACAGGTTTCAAAACTGATGATTTCTAAGAAAAAGAGAAAAAAAGAAAATATTATTTTCACATTTTCAAAATTATGTAAGATTTTAATCAGCACTTGAATCACTGTTGACTCACTGCTTCAAAGTACAGTTTTTTTCCTTTTTCTTTTAAATTCAAAATTTTTATTTTGAGAGTTTTTTGATTTTTAAATGTAAGTATTCTGAAAATACAAAACATTATTTCATCCCCAGAAATTCTATATTTTTTCACTGAAGCTAGGAACTCTTAGGGGTCCTAGATAACACAGTTCTGATTTTTCCAGCTTGGCCAGTAAATGAAACACCGTTTTCCAGTCCTCCTGGAGGAAAGGCTGCAACATCTCATTTAGACATGAAATACTTTTACCAATGTAGTAAAATGACATTAGAAAACAAGAAACAAAGATCTATAGAACTTGTGAAGGGGAATGTGGTTTTGCCCTTCATACAGACTGCTATTCATATTAGTGCTGTGCCAGTAAAGATTGTAAGAACTATTTAAAAATGCTTCCTTTGAGACTGGTGAATACTTTGCACAACTGGGGATTATTGTTCCTAGCCAAGATCTCATCACATCATTAGGATCATTTTTAATTATTTCCCTTTTATGTACTGCATCCGGGCTGCACGTGTGTGTGTGTGTGTGTGTGTGTGTGTAGATGTCAATGTAACAGGATGCATAAATAGAGCTGATAAGCCAACACAAAGTAGTTCTGTTTTAGAAGAGGATGAAGAATGTGGGGCTAGACCAACCATTAAGTGGGAAGGTTTTAGTGAAATGAGGACGTACAGCTGAGACAAAAATTCATTTTTATGTGTATAAATGACTGAGCAGAAAAACTAGCACATGCTTTAGGTAGCTAAAGTGTGCACTGGTGATAGTGTTTCATTTATAAATAAAACTACAGTGCCTGTTATTTGCTCTAGAAATATGGTCTTTGCTGATGGAGCTCAGAAGATTGTTACTTCCTTATAAGGGAAGAATCGCAGTGGCTGATATTTTTTTTTTTATTTAGAAAATCATCCCAGAGGACTTGACTTTTTAACATTACAGAGTATCAGAAAGGCACAGTGTTACATGCTTGAAAAATTTTTGTGCCCTTAAAACAGGAGCAAAGAACCTGTCAGTCTGGGTCAGTGGCATGAATTGCACGTGTCTCGCACGGCAAAGAATGGGATCCTACAAGTGGACAAACAGAAGCCAGTGGAAGGCATGGCAGAGGTGAGCTTATGGCAGACTTGTCTTGAATGCAGCTGTTGGACTGTAAAGTGATTGCATTGGTAGACTGCACAGCCAGCTCTCAAAGCTTGTACTAGCTTAAAACAGCATACATGTTAGGGCAACATTTTCTTAATCCCAGAGTTGGGAATTTGTGCGAAAGGCAAGAATACCCATAAAGGCAGGGATCCCACAGGAATCCAGCTGTATAGGATGCTCCTGACATGTAACTGGCCTCACATTTTAGTGCCTGGCTCATACATCTTTCTGAGGTTCTTTTGCTGGTACTTGTGGCTAAGTCTGTTGAGCAATGTGTGCACTATGAGAGGTGTAATTTGGAGAAGTATCATGCTGAAAAGTATGTGCCCAGTCTTTTTTTACCTCTTTCTGAATTTTGTCCTGGAAAGGCAGGCCTGAAGAGAATTGTTTCTTTGTCTTCTTTCTGCAAAAGTAATTTGCAGGCCAGAGTAAGGCCTGGAACAATTAGACAGTTGATGACTTGCTTTTCTTTCTTTATTCACCAAGTGATCATAGTGAGTCAAATTTATAATAAAGTGAAATTGTATTTGTACCAAGCAGGATATTCACTCTAAGCACTCAAATGCATGCACAGAGGTACATATTCTATCTTGATAAAAACTGAAGCTAGACCTGTTTGGAAAATGTCTTTTACCTAGTGGAGAGTGCAGACAGAAAACCACACTCCAGATCCCATAGCAGAAAAGTCCCATTGAAGGCTTTTCATCAAACTGGGAAATTTTTATCAAAGCTTTGACTTTTCTTCAAAAATTTAAATAAATTGAAATTCCAGTTGTCTGTCAGGAAACAAATTGATTAAGAAACATTTGACTGGAGCACTCAAGATTTCTTTAGATAGATGGGTTAAGGTGAATACTCCAATTTTTTTCTCTTAAGTGCTGCAGTGCAGTGCTCCAGGGGGAAGGTGGCTAGGAGCTGCCAACCATGAAAGCACAGAAGTTTCTGCAGGACTGGAATTACACAGTTATTCCGTCTTTAGCTGTTAAATGTCTTTCAGTTTACTCCAGGACCCTAAATATTCCCGTCAGGTATCCTGAGCAGCTGCTTCTGGTAATTGATGCAAACTCAATGTTTCTTTCATTTAGCCCTGTAACTTACAGTAGGTTATCTCTTAGATGTTGGAAGTACTGACTGAGTCTCTATTTCATGACCTTTGCTATGATTTTAGCTTTATGAACCTAATTCTGATTATAGATTTACATCAGTGCATCTCAAGTCTTTGTGAATAAAGCTAGATGTGCAGACAGAAAACACTATGAGTCAGTTTCCTTTCTTTTTTCCTTCAGTATTGCCATTTTGAAGTACCTGAGATTTTTCAGCTGCTTCTGACTGAGATAATGTAAAGTCAGTCAAGAGTGTCCTACAGATTGTACAAAGAAGAGGCATTAAAATAAGCTATAACATCTAATGTAGGGGTATCCCAACTCATGTAGGCTAATGTGAAGATACAAGCATGGTTCCAGCTACGCTAATAAAATGTTATTCTGTGTTTCTTGCAGGGGGCTTTTACACAGATTAAATGCAGCTCTGAAATATTTGTTGGTGGAGTCCCCAATTATGATGAGGTGAAGAAGAACTCTGGGATCATCAGACCCTTCAGTGGGAGCATCCAGAAGGTGTGTGCCCAGAGAAGCACACTGCAAGCATTTATTTCCATCACATCCAGTGCATGCTTTTTGTGCAAATCTGCCCTTATTCGACTGTCAATATTCAAAATAATCAAGGATTTCACCTCAGGAGCCCACCATGAAGTGCTTAGATGATAATTTCTCAGTGAAAAGTCCACCTAGTGTGTTCTTAAACCACAGTGGAGATGCACACTGTACTGCTTTCCCCTCTTGCAATTTTATAAGAGGCACATGACTGGAGAAGATGTTGACATTAGGGATGATGTTCCCATGTGGTCAGCTGAGCATGAGTGCAGTTCATATCAGGCCTAGTAAATAATCAAATGAAAGTGCAAACTGAATGAACATTTTTCTTTCTAAACATCCTTAGAATAACTTGGATAAAGTTGGGAGGTTGGCCCTGAATCCTCACAGTTTCAGAGGAGTGAATTATTGCATCAGATTAATGCAAAAAATAATAAATAAAACCAAATTTTTAATAATAGTTTTTATTTTAAAAATTAAAAACTCTGTAGTTGACAATTGCTCCAGGACAGAAAAGTAATTGTAATTCCGTGTAAATGGTTTCATCACTTGGTCTGACATTTTCTACTGTCTTTGTCAGCTGTCCAGCAGAAAATTTGAAGTTCAGAAAAACTGGGGGAGTGAGTAATAGTGATGGGAGCAGGTCAGACAGTTGAACATCACTGAGAAGGTAGACTTGAGTAAACACAATGCATTTTGGGGTGCAAGACAGAGAGCCTAGGAGAAGTTAACACAGGTTATAATTACAAGGTGAGAGGTTGTATGCTAGATTAAAGGCATTGATAAGGGCTGGGAAACGTGGAATGTGGGTCCTTATCTCTATGATGTACTTTGTAAGGTTGATTTGTATTTCAGAGGCATGAATGGGATGTCAAGGAAAAGTACTGCCTTTTAGGCACTGGGAACATTTAGTTGCCTGTTTTACACATAGTAGGATTTTGGAGAACTATGGAGAAATAGAGCTGCAAACATCACCAAGTACTGGAAAATATGCAGTGTATAGGAAGATCTAAGATACAAGAAGTTTATATGTTTAGTTTAGTCAGATGAGGCTAAGAAGTGACATTATTGTGGTCTTCCAGTTCCTATATGAGGATGAGTTTTCTTTGGATACATGGTGCTGGAATTATGCAGACAAATACATTATGAGAAACAAGGGCTGGAAAGTGAATGTAAGTTTAAAACCAGAAACAAAAGGCATGGTTTTATGAGTGGAGGCTTGTTAATCTCTGGAAAAATGTAGTGAGAATTTAGAAAGAAGCTGAAAACACAACAGAGTCTTCCCCAGTCCATTCCATAACAGAACTGGATGTTTTTTCTGCTGTTATAGTTGTGTAGTCCTTGATGCAACCTCTTCTCTGGGTAGGATCCTCTAAGGTGCATTGTCCAAGTTATGCAAGATCCAGAGCAACGATTACCTTTCTCATTTCTGTACTTAAAAATCTATTGCTTGTTAAGCTACATCATTATTTTGATGTAGCTAAGATCAGATGCTGTGCTGGCATGCAATCTCTCTAGCTGAGATGTCAGCTGAAATTATACAAATGTTGGTTTATTTTGGAGAACATATGCTGCTGACATATTGGAAAAATCCCAGCATTTAGCAGTTCTCTTCCATTTATATACAAACAGTTTTGTGAAGTCATTATTTATGTTTTTCATTCATCTTAACTCTAGCTTGTTTCAGGCAAGATGAGATAGTAGAAGGCAATAGAAAATATTAAAAAAAAAGCTGTTCTGCTTAATATTTCTGTTGTCAACACTCATCTCCTGGGGGTTTTTCTGATCTCAGAAATGCTTTTCCTCAGCAGCTTTTGCTCATCTAATTTTACCATCCCAGCTCAGAGTTCAGCTATGAAGCATTGCACCAGTGTTCAGGCACAGGCATGATGAATTCCACACAGCTTCACTCCTTAGAGGGGTTGCCTTAGGCTGTTGCACAAGCCACAAAAGAGATTAATCTGAAGTGGATCAGGGGGAGCAAAAGTGTGAGTTCGACTTCTGCAACTGGAAAATACACAAGGATAGGGTTTGGGCCATTGAGAGTCACATTTCTCTGAAGTCTTTCAGAGGGCTCTTCTAACTAGCAGTAGGGTGCTCTAAATTTGGNTAAATGCTGCCCATCCCTGTGTGATCTCACCATGTGCAAATGGAGGCACCTGCGTTCCTAAGCGGGACAGCTATGAATGTGACTGTCCCCTGGGCTTCGATGGGCAGCATTGCCAAAAAGGTAACAGTGGCTGGACATCAACCCAGGGATCTGGAGTTGATCACAAAAGTAAGGAAGATTTAGCACCTACAACTGCTGCTGTACACATGCCTTTAAATAGAAAACCTTCTATAGAAAATAGAAGGCCAGAGCTCCCCTTTCATCTGTACACTTTCCATGTATGCAGGGAAGAATTTTTTTTTTTATTTAGGAATGTGTTAACTGTTATCCCAGCACAGGGCTAGGATCCATAGATAGCAACCCGGTATCTGGTTGCTTGTGGTGAACAACACTGAACACTAACACTTCATACACCTCCCTAATTGTGCAGTGCTGTGCAAAGGGGGAATTCCTGCCAAGGTCCTCCAGCCAGAAGTTGTGTTACATCCTGAACCATGAGCATGGATAACCCTTGTAATTTTATCCTCCATACAGCTGACAGCAAACACTGTTCTCACACACAGAAAGGTGTGCTCCTATTATAGACACTGACTACTCTGATGGAGATTTCACCATCTGCAGAGATCCTGCCTTGGTGGGGCGAAAGAGTCCACCAAGGAGGAAGACTCATCCACATGCACATTGCTCTCTTTTCTTCTGAGCCACTCTAACAGTTCAGACCTTAGATTCAGGAATGCAATAGAACGGCAAGTGTTTAAAAAGTGTGCTTTGGGTTATTCCACTAGATGGAGTTGTTTCGCTTCTGTCAAGCCTGATCTTAAAAAATTCCTGAGGGAAGGTTTTGTAATGTAACAGTAAACTCGGTTCAAAAGAGCTGTCGACATTATTGTCTTCAACCACTGCTTCATTTCTCACAGTCATAAACTTCAAAGTTAAATGTAGTGGTTTTGGTTAAATTGTGATTAATAGATTGGCCTTTTCTTCAAAACAGACAATGTCTTAGAACAAAAGCATTATATTAAAATGCAATGCAAGAAACCCCTTTGCTTACGTTGTTGTGGCCTAACTTAAGAGGAGAAACGTCAATTAGTCTGGCTTTTTTGTAGGGAGGCGAGAGAATTGAGATTTTGACTTTCTAGGTATGTGCAGGGTGCTAAATTCCTGACTTCAGGATGGTATTCTGCAGCTGTACCAACACATCTCCAAGGGCAGTCAGTCAAGGGAATGCTTTGCAGCATGGCTGTGTGACTGCCTGCCTGTTCAGTGTGCAGTGCTGGGGCCACAGCTCCTCTCCTCTGGTCAGCTCCTGGCCTATGCTGAGCCCAGGGAGCAGTGTCTGAGCTCACGGTACCAGCAGTGGTGCCACTTGCCTGGCGTGTCCTCCCTCCTCACCTCAGTGGGTGTCCAGGCTTTCAGAGACAGTCTGAAGTACCTTTTGCCTATGACTTAGCTGGATCCTGGATTGCTGCTTCATATGTGAATCCAATCTTTGTTCATTTTTAAGAGTGTCCAGAAGCATGAACCACCTGGCTTCTGTTCCTGCTACCTGTGGCTCCTGTTCAGGTGCAGCTCAACCTCCTTGAACTTGTGCAGACTCATCTGCCTCCAAAAATTGAAGGGTTTTCTTATAGATGTGCAGAGAGCATGGAGGCTGTTCCTGAACCTCAATCCATTACAGCCTTTATGGGAACTACATGAAACAGATTCCTCAAAATTATCCTTAACTGTGCCTCTCTTGGGGTGTAGACATGGTTAAAGTGAGATGCATGTCTGTGTCCACTTCTGTTTCAGAACAGGGTTTTGGTTAGTGCACTCAGAAGGTATGTGAGGTGAAGGTGCTGTCTCCATTCTTACTGGTAGTAGGCTGCTGTAAAAAACCTTAAAAAGCAAAGTGCTTGAGAGGGATTGCACCTAATTCTTCAAAATTACACACATGACATTTAAAAAGGCAAATAATGCTGGTATGAGGTATATGAAGTATTGATTCATATTGTAACGGATCATTAGCTGAAGATTCAGTAGAGTTTTAGCTGGCATTGCTAGGTTTTATATCTTTTGTCCAAGCTTGGGGAGTGCTAAAGATATTTTTATACTGTAACTGCAAGATGGAACAGAACAGCAAACTCTTGTTTTCCCTTGGCTGGAGCAGATCCCTGGTTAAAATCTAATAAGTCACTGGGATTTGAGAGCAGGACTAGCAGAAGGATTTGCTGCTGGTCCCACCTGTCTATCCCTTTGTGTGTTTTGAGCAGACAAATGTAGATACTTGGAGCAAACCAATAATGAAAACACTGCTACCTTCACAGGTGATTGTAGTCACCAGTGTAAATGGTAGGGGGGAGATTACACATTTGCAGAAATGTGGGCATGAAATTGGACTAAAGATTTTTATGCTTTAGAATAATAAACCAAGAATGTTCTTGTTTTGTTTTGTGCTGACTCACTGCAGAGTGTGGAAGTTACTGCCTGAACAGTAAGTACTGCAAATTATGTGAAAACTGCTCTGTCATTGTGTGTTTGTCTGGATGCTGGGTTTCCATTAAGCCTGGCAAGTTGCTGTTATTAAGCCAAAATATTTTCCTAGGTAGTATAGTACTTCCTTAAACATCATGCTGTTGATATTTCAAACTGCATGCAAAGCCTTTGCCAAGCTCAGAACAGTGGCTGTAGAGCTGGTCGCTGTATTTGCAGAGCAGAGGGGCTAGGTAGCTGGCTGATGGTTTTGTGGTGAGACTTCAGGCTGCCCTGCAGTCCACAGCTCAGTTCTGCTTGTCGTGAGAGCTCTGGTGCCTGTCTGCTGTATTGTAATGAGCAAAGGATGAAGTTTAGTCCTAGATCTCCTTACTGGCCCTGCTCCCTTCCAGCTGCAAAGATCCCCTGGCTGCTTTAAGTGTACTACTAAAATTTACTTGTTTCTCTGCACTTAGATTCAGTGAAACAAATGAAGAGCAAGCAGAGGTAAATGCCCATTAAGCTGTCTAGAGGAAATCAGAGTACTCTGGCACAGGCAAGGGTTGCTGCATGACATGGGCACCTTCCCCTGATGAAGGCAAGAGTGCTGGGGCCCTGGTGCAGGATGTGATGGGGGAATAAGGGCTCCTTTCATGCTGTACTGCTATTAGAGGCTGTCCAGTGCAGGAAGTGTAAGACCTGGTGAGGAATGTTTGGCCAGTGTAACACAACTTTTGCAATCTTCCAATGAGATTGGCAGACTGCAGGCTGGACATGGCCTGTGGTGGTTTCTTTAGACACATTAGGCAGCTTTCCTGATTTCACTATGGATGGAAACAGTCATTTGTCACTATCTAAAATTCTCAGTCTTGGCACCCAAAGCTAAATTTCATGTTGCTGTTGCTGGCTGCCAGGCTACACCAATTGTTGCATATCTGTGTCACAGTGAGCTCTTAAAGCCCAGCCAGACCCTGTGTTGCATAAAGAAAGCAAGCATCCTTGCCCTGGAAAGCTTGAAATTTATATAGATGGGATTAGCTGTGTGTTGAAGGGATTATTCCTCAGTAAGAAAATAGGATGAAGGCATCTATTTTAAGTAATTTATACAACTGGCTTGTATTAATGCAGGAGTCAATTATGGGAGATCAGCAACAAACTGTAGGATGTTCACTCAACAAAAAAATCTGTTTGGGTTGGTGCTCATAGCCTGGCAAAGGGCTCTGTATCAGGGATGTTCTGTGATTTATGTCACACATCTGAGTTACTTTGCGAAAATCTTCTCTGTGGGCAGCAGTGCACCAACTCCAGTTCTGGCTGCAATGTTTGCCACTGTCCCAGGCATACACCATAGGGGTACCTGTGGCTCTCCCTAGAGGAATGCTGTATGGGGGACACAAAAAACAACCCCCAAGGCTCATTTCAGTCTTGAATAGACCAAGGGTCTCCACAGCCTCTGCCATGCAGAATTTAGCACAGTCACACTTGTTTTCAATAGACTAAAGTGATCTGGGACTCTGGACTCTGTAAGTCCTTCCTTAAGATAGCCTGCCCCCCACACACTGCACCCCAGGAGTGAGCTCTGAGCAGGCAGCACCCACTCTGTGCAGTCACATACACTGAAAACGGGAGCTCACATGTTGTGTGTGCTGCCTCTCAGCCTCCCATTGCAGGGTGAGAGGTCCCCAATGTGCTCTGCATATGGTGATCTGCTAGCAGCTGTGGAGGAGTTTCTTAGTCTATAAACAACAGTGGTTAACGCATAAGCCTTGGCAGGAGGGAGTACTGAACCACATGGAGAATCAAGAAATGTGGAAATGGGGGTAAAGAGAAAATTTGCAATGTTTTCCCAGTACTTCATAATATTCCGCACTAACATTTATGGTGGAGCAATATGTTAGGCTTCTGACATGGAGGTTGTAAGGAGAGGGACTGTCAGCCATTTAAACTCCCTTAACTACTGCCCCTACATTTAAGCAAAATCTGGCAAATCTCTTTGCAAAGCAGTGTGGGTTCAGCTCTGTGGCATGTCCCTGCCACAGCAGGAGTAAACCAATAAAAGAGTCTTGTCTCCTTTTTTCCTTCTGTTTCCAAGTTAGCTATCTGACGCTCATCTTTATTTTTTTTTGTATTTACTTCTTAGCCATTACAGAAGCAATTGAAATCCCACAATTTATTGGTCGCAGTTACCTCACATATGACAATCCAGATATCCTGAAAAGGTAATGTGTCTCCTGTGGACCTATGTATACTGTTTCTTAAATGTTATAATGGTAGGAGCCTTATGTGGGAGACTGTAGTATATTTATGTATTTTAAGCTGTATTTATAATGTTTCTAATTGTATTTCTGCCATATTTTTAAATTTCAGGGAAAAACGCCTTTTAAGTGGTGTGGCTTAGTTTGCTATACTCGAGCATCTTGCAGCCTGTAAAGAAATAGCACATGTATGTCTGGCCTGGAGAGGGACTGTTTCTTCCCTGAGAACCAAGAACAGGCGTACAGAGCCTGTGTCTCAAAAGAGACTAAGAACCTTTACTCCTTTTAACTCCTGCTTTAGCCTAACATTTAGATCCTCAAAAAAGTTACTTTTTTGACTGCTCTGTACCCTGGAACATCCCTATATTCCAGCAAATGTTGGCTTGTTTCAGCAAATTCCTCCATCTACCTCTATTTCAGCCACTGAGCAGAGAAGGGTTTGCCAGTATCCTCACCCGCCATTTGGTACCTCTCACCTACTGGGGCTTTCTAATTTGCCCTTCTTATGCGTCTTCCACTGGCTGCTAGGGGCATCACATCTGCTGGGCATTCTCAAAATCATCTGCTTTTTGGGCTGGATTTCACACTAGGCTAGAGGAGAAAAAATATTTTCTCTTACATATGTGGAGTAACCTATCAGCTATTGTGTTCAAGATTCTGGAGAGGTGAGTAAATTCCTCTGCTCTGAAACGATGCAAATGGGGATGTGAACCAGAATCATTCGCAGATCAGCATGTAAATGAGTTGCAGGACAGTAACGCACCAGACCAGCAGAGAAATACTGCATTGTCTTTTTTGTTTTTTTTGAAAGAAGAGTGGCACAATTTACTCTTTTACTGTTATTTCCTTCTTCTACATTAAACAGGGTATCAGGAACAAGAACGAACGTGTTCATGAGGTTTAAAACCACAATGAAGGAAGGCCTTTTGATGTGGAGGGGAAACAGTCCCATGAGAACTAACAGTGATTTCATCTCTCTAGGCCTTCAGGAGGGGGCGTTAATATTCAGGTAAAATTTCTCACCCTTATTTGTGTAGCACACAGGGCTCAAAGGAGTTGCTACAAAACATGTGGTGCACTTGTCCCTTAGCACAGTGTAAGGTACTCTCATCCTCAAAGTTCTGTTCAATGATGGGTCCCATTTGCTCTCTGAGGAAGGAAGTAGAAGAGGTAATGTGCTGCAAGTTTTGCATCACTCCTCCTTTGCAGTTTTTCAAACATCAGGGCTTTATTGTGATTTTCTGAAAGATTTCTTATGAGGGGATGAGTACGGTTGGTAAGCCCCCCACATGCCTCTTAAATCTCTCTCGGTTAGGCAGAGCAGGGTAGGGCTGGCAGGGGTTGAGGAAGAACTTCGGTGGTGCCAGTGCTCACTGTGAGCTCACTCTTTACCAGACATTGCACACATGAGCAGGGCTTCCACGACCTCAGATCCCCAAATATCCAGTCCTGTGACACATGTACACAGCTGTCACCACACCTTGTTTCTGACACCATCTACAGAATAATTTAATCACTTAATCACTAGTTAAGCAGTAATACTGCTGTCAAAATGGTGAAATTGCCAAGTATTGGGAAATGCTGGGTCCGGGTCCAGAGTCTTTCTCCCTTGCAGATGCTCAGGCAGACCCTATGCAAGTTTTTACATGATGCTTTTTTGGGACTCCTGTCCCAAAAGGTCTCTCTTTTGAAGGTCTCATGTTTCCTCATGGTGCTTTTTTAGGTTGTGTAAGGCAAATACTGAAACAAGAAACTACAGATGCCATCACTGTCATGGATTGTTGTGAGACGTGTCAGAGAGTTTTTTATTTGAGCTAATTTTTCCTTTTTTTACTTTACTTAACTGGCTGTTCTTTGCTACCATGGATGTATAGATAAGTTGCACATTTCTATTTAAATTAATTTATTTTACGCCTTTTTTAAAGTTGTGATTTATCAGTGGCTAACTTGACAAAAACTCTTAGTTTCCTCATTGATTTATAAACAAGGAACTGACTCTGCAGAAGTGGTGCATTTTTAAAATATCTTTGTGAGGGACTTTCTTTCTAAGAGGCATGGTAGTAAGAGGCCACTCTATTCTGTTTCCAAAGCACATTGCGATTTCTATTAGGATGTTGCTCTTCCCCAAAGATGAAGATAGTCAAAGGATTTATACCAAACCAGCTGAATTTTACTGAAATATTTGAACCTTCCACATTCATTTAGGAAGGTGAAAAATTAGGCTACCAAAATAAAATCCTCATAAGCAACCACTGCTTACTGAAGGGGAACATCGAAGAAGATGGTGAAAGGACAAATGCAGAAGAAAAATCATTCTGAAAGGTTGATCCTCATGCTAGATTTTCACCTTTTGAGAGGTGAAATAAAGAGATTATAAGGCTGTGAATTGGTCAGAAGAATTTTCCTGCAACCCAAGTTCAGATATCTGTGTTCTGATCCAATTTGAAATCCAAAGCACACTTTTACTTTCTTATTTCTCTGGCCTTAGTCCCTGTACAGTGTACCTGATGATATAAATTCTTTCCATTGCTCCCTGCTTCTGTCAAAGGTTATTTCACTGTTGTAAGGGGAGAGCTGTTGTAGAGGGATTAGGGATATGAATCTCATTTCTGTTATCAAAGGTCTAACATTTGGATGCAATGCTAAACACCCAAATCCTCTTGTTGTTTTTGACCTAGACTGGTATCTGCATCCTAAGTGAGAGGCGGTGCTTGCCTGAGACTCGCTTAAACCCCTGGAGAGGAAGCAAATTTAGGGTAACCAATTTGCTCTGGGCATCTCACAGTTTAGTGTGCTGTTCTCAAGAACCTCACCCCGGCCACGAGTTCATTCCATGTTCAGTCTTTTTTGAAGAGATAGTTATGTTGTCTTTAATCCCTCCTGCTTTGTACAGGCTGAAGTCCAGCTGCAGTTAGCTCATGCTGAGCACTCAATACCTTACTGTGCTGTAGCAGCTACTTCTCTTTTGTTAAGGTTGGCTCGAGCTTCAGAGACCCAGAAATTAAGATGCCTGAAGTGTAAATGTGATGGAAACATTATATCTGCTGAGTGGTTTTACTAGAAGCAAACACAAGCAAATAATTAGAGTCACAGCTGAAGCAGCTGCATTTATTAGGCTTCATCTTTTCTAGCATCACAGGTCTCAACTTCCCTTATATTTCAGATGATTTGTAGATCTGTTATAGGTCACATGCTTATTTACTCTTGTAAAAATTTGTTTACTAACCATGTTTGCCACTTACCACTGCTGTCTCCCATTAGGCCAGAGGTCTGTAGTTTGCTGACCTTCATAATCCCCTGCTTTGGCAAGGAATGCCCATGCAGAGACTCTCTTCTTGCTCTCATGGAAAGTTGGTGATGGTACCCAGGACTCAAGGAGTTTTGCCTGCTTATCCATGAGACTGACTTTGCAAAATAAGAGCACTTCTGCTGGGACTCCACTGGTTGCCCCAAAATCCAAGCCAAAAGGGAATAAGGATGCCCAAGCAACTTGGCAGGCAACCGGTCCTTTCAAGGAAGGCAGTAACATTTCAATTTTTTTTTTATTGTAGCTACAATTTGGGCAGTGGCATTGCTTCCATCATGGTGAATGGCTCTTTCAGCGACGGCCGGTGGCACAGAGTCAAAGCTGTTCGGTAAGCTGGCAGGCTTCATCTGGGAGGCACTTAGGAGCCACCCTGCCATTAAAGATGCTGGTTGGTGTGTCTGGGTCCTGTTGGGGTGTGAATCACTGGAGCTCCACACTCAGACATTTCTTAGGAGTGGAACTGTTAGCAGCTTGGCTGTTTCAGGATGACGTGCAGATAGATTGCTGTATTTGAGGTGACAGTGCCAACTCGGCGCAGCTCGAGGCAGGCTGCCAAAGTTGTGCAGGGCTATTCTGGGGCTGTGACACACATTCTATTAAACCCGTAACATTTTGGTTAAGAGTATTTTTCTTTAATGTCTGCATTTTAAAATTCCCTGGTGAGCATTTTGCGGGCTGGCACAAGCACTGGAGCACAGACAGTGTAAACCTAGCTTTTCTATTTAGAGGAGATGCAGACATCTTGCAGTGTATATATAACTCATATTTATAAGTTATTACCTCTTGGGAGGCAACTGTGTCCAGCAGGGAAAGCATACATCCCTCTCTTTGTGAGAGGTTGATTCCCTGGAAATCACAGTCTGACATGTAGCACAACTTGTTACCAAATTCAGTGAGAATACTTGAATACCCATCAAGTAGCTTTTCTGTCAATACTGTTCTTGACCATATGTCAAATGGCTCTGGTGAGAAAAAACATTGCCTAGAGGTACATTTTACCATAGCTTGCCCAATTTTTTCCCTGCTTTTGAAGCATCTGCTGTTAACTTTTAACATTACATTTGATTTTTAGCAAGTCAGAATGTGTCCATCCCCCCTCTCCCCTACCTATCCAGTTTGGTTCTTTTCCAGCACTTTCTGCTCTGCAAATGTGTCCTGCACACTTTGCAGCTCTCTGACACTATAAAAAAAAATCTTAAGACCTGAAAAATCTGGATTGCTATAGTACACAGTGTCTGTGGGGCTTCCCAGTTCCAAGCCTTCACCATGAACCCTGCTAAGCTTGGGGTTGCCCTGGTCTCCTGGTGAGTGGAAGATGCCAGTGCTCCTCCTCCTGTCCAGCTGTGGGCTGGATGAGCAAGAGTGGTTTGCTTTTCATTTCAGGGATGGACAGTCTGGCAAAGTAACCGTGGACGATTATGGTGCCAGGACCGGTAAATCCCCTGGGAAGATGAGGCAGTTAAATATCAATGGAGATCTCTATGTAGGTGAGTGCTGATTATTCATATTCAGCACACAGATGCAAGATCAGCTGCAAGGCAAATCTTTCCAGCTCTGTACGGCTCCTGGTGGAGGTGTCACACAGCAGCCTCTAATCCACCACAGCCTGTTTTATGTGAGGAGGCCTCTCTGTGTGGGATGGGGGAATGGGTATAAGAAGGGACAAGCACCATGGGACTCCCTGTAGTACTCCTGGCAAGTACATGGAGAAACAGCAAGAGGCAGCTGGAAACCCCACACCCCTGGGCACAAGTTTATTCAGCTCTTACTGATGCTACAATTTCTGATGCAACAAATAATTAGTGTCCTAGTTCATTACTTTCTGCTTATCCCCTCTGCACTTTCAAGTGCGTAAAATAATTATTTAAAACAACGCAGAGCAACCTATAAATCAAAATTCCATTCTGAGGTGTGCTAGGATTTGCACTGCTGGGTGTGTGGCCTGCCAAGCAGGAGCAGATGCCCGTATTGAAGAGTTTCTGACAGCTGCCTTTCCTGCAGGTGGCATGAAGGAAATTGCCCTGCACACGAACCGGCAATACCTGCGGGGGTTGGTGGGCTGCATCTCCCACCTCACCCTCTCAACTGACTACCACATCTCGCTGGTGGAGGATGCTGCCAACGGGAAGAACATTAACACATGTGGGACGAAGTGACAAGAGAGGAATCCTGGTGCTGAGGACCCGTCGTGTGCTTGTGTGTGCGGCTGAGCAAGATGGCTGATGCAGTCCTCTACAGGCGGACCATGTTTGCCATCTGGGAAGGCGATAAAACCAAAAGGAAACCAAAAAACAAACCAAGAAAAGAACATTTTCCCCTCTCATTCCCTCTCCTTTCCACTCCTTTTCTGTCCAAATGAAACCAAGCATTTTGTGTATGAAACATGCCCTCTAACCTCTTAAGTGTTCACTGAATGCTAAAGGTTGTGCGTCAGTGCAAATGGCAAAGTGTGATGTTACCAGTAGCTCAATGACTGTGTTTTGTGGTCCTTAGTTATCTTTTGTAGTATCAGAGAAAGCAATTTTGAAACACCTGTAATCATCCCACCCTGCAGTGATACAGTGACTGTGCTGTTCAACAAATACACCATCGGGCAGCATATTTCTGCATTCGCATGTAGGTCCTGGAACAAGCAGTTTTCCTCACCACTCTCTGATTTAGCTAAATTATGTTTCATCCTGTGTAACAGGAAAACAGTTACAATGACTGGTTTCAAAATATTGTTGTTTGTTCAGGAGGAAAGTTCTTAGAAATCTACTTTTTTATTACAAGCAACAAAAACAATGAACCAATTTTGTAATAGTAATTTTATACTCGTCTATTTTTTATAGCAACAGCAGACCTGCTTACATGACATCACTTTTAACATCTACATGTTAGCTCTTTGCACACTTTCCTAAAACTAGAAAAGTGACCTGTGGCTTAATGTTTGTATTATACGGTTTTAATGGGGATATTTGTGAGTTATGACCAGTTTTACATTTGACTCTTTTTGTTCTGTAAATTTGGACAGTTTAAAATTGTACATTATGAAGCTTTCCTGTCTTAAACAGATTAAAAGATTAGGGGAAAAAAAAAACGAGCAAAAACTTGCTCTTGTGGTT
>VXBU01007092.1:70565-109027 GCA_013400315.1 Bombycilla garrulus
GTTTTGTTTTGTTTTTTTTTTTTTGGGGGGTTTTTTGAGAAAAATGAGAAAAGGGATTGCGAGAGACCTTGGTAGGTCACAGCCCTCTTAAAATGTTATGTTTCCTAGGCACTGGACCAGCACTTATGCAACCTTGATTGCCAAAGTATAATTTAAGCAGGGAAGCAGAGTGCTGTTGATACACTGAAAGAGTGGTCCAGAATTTCAAAACTTGGAGATTTTTCTTCCTTAATTCTTTGTTCAAAGTGAATAAGTGAGCCTTTGAAGGGGTTGGGGGGAGGAAAAGAGACCAACCATATGCAGCAGGACACCCCACGGTGTGCCACATGCCTGTGGTGGGGGAACAGCAAACTTCTTCAGGGGCATAGGCTCATCTGAGTGCCTTTGAGCTGAAAGGACCTGATGTGGTGAAAGCAATGGCAATGAGGAGGTTTCTGCTGCATTTTTACTCAGAGTGTTCCTGGCTCCCTGAGAGATCACACATAGATTCATCCCATCTGCAGCAAATCTAGATAATGGTACAGGCAAATACCTGCCAAGGACACCTCCGGTCCTATCCTGCATACTGAGGGGACACCCTGATCTCTTAGGTGAAGGATCTTGTGCTCCTTGCAGATAAGGTAGCAGTGGTCAAAAACAAATGCAGACACTTAGTAGAAACAGAAAGTAAAAGAAAAATTGGTGTTGCCATCATGTGGTGTGCACCTGTGCTCTGTCCCGTTCAAATGATAGTTCAGAAAAAAAAAAAGTCTGTAGAAGACAGAGGCAGCTTGCAGAGGAGCTGGGGACACTCATGGCTCTCCTCCAAGGAGAAGCAAAGTTTTGTTTGTCTTGGGGAGCCCCAGGGGGAAGGAGAAACCCTCTGTGGTTGGGAAAAAACGGGATAAAGTACACCAGATCAAGATGTGCCTTTGAAACGAAAGTAAATGGAATTAGATGCCTTGGGATGTAAAAGGAAAATGTGTAGAGTTTGAAAAAGAATGAAAACTAAAATCTCTGGAGGCTGAAGATTTTTCTGTCTGCCCAGTGTAGCCGGCCCCGTGGGAGTGGCCTCACACAGCTTGTCCTTGCGTCTCGTCTGAGCCTCTGGGTGCTCGAGAGGGAAAATTCACCTCTTAGGAGCTTGAGGGCTTTTCCAGATGCTAATAACCTGGCCTGTCCTGGCAGAGAGTAGGAAGATTAGACTGGCTGTACCCCTAATCCTCTGGACATATTGTGCTGTTGCTGATGGGGCTCTACCGTGGTCCATAAACAGTATCATCCTCTCTGCTCTGTCTTACGTGCCTCGCCTTTCCCATCCTTTCGTTTCTGTCACAAGGTTTGGAGACCAGTTCCAAGACAAACATCTGGTGGGAGAGGTCTCCATTTTAAGATAATTTACTGCAGAATACCGGGCGCTTTGGTACAAGGCGGTACTCCGAAACAAAAGCGGCTCCTTTGAAATGCCTGGTAGGGAGGGGAGGTGGGTAGGAAATACCTCTGTTGTTGTTGTGGGAAAAGAGCAGCAAACGGCAGCTCCCTGAGTGGCTGTTTCCAACTCTGCTTATCACCGCGCGGGAATTCGGGGCTGGCGATATCACCCTGCGGCAGTGTAGGGTGAACAGGAGCAGCACAACTGCGCGGTGCCGGCCGGGCGAGGGGGGAGGCGTGAACAGTAAGACCCTGAGCGGTTTAAATCATTACAAAAAAGATCCTTTCTGCATTCTTTTAAAGATAATCTGAGAAACATCCCTCATCTACGTCCCCACGCTTCCTGATAAAGCTTGGGGAGGGGTTTCCCCTGTGGTTTCCACTCCAGGGGCTGAGCAGGAGACAGGTACCAGAAAATCAGGAACATCTGACGGCATGTGGCAGCTCTGGCCGTCCCACGCCCTGCCATCCTCCCCACAGATGCTGGGTCAGGGAAGGAATAAAGGAAAGGTGGACAGTGAATGGCAGAGTGATTAGTCATTTTCCCAGGAACTAGCCTGCATGTGCTGCTCACTGTCTCCAGGAATGTTTATTAGTCACATTACTCATTGCTCGGGCTGACTCAGATGCAAGGCATGGCCCCAGAGCTGAGCAGGGTAAGTTCCTGCCTGTTGGCAGAGCCGTGTTCCTTTTGCTGCAGTTACCTGTGCAAACCAGCAGTAAAGGCAAACAGTCACAACAGCTTGCATCTCTCTTTGCAATTTAATCTTCTGCAGTTCTTATTTTTCTTACTAGTTTTCCACATTACTCGCAATATACATAATGTTCCACTTAGTAGGGCTAAACCTGAGTCAGGCTTTGTGCTGAGCACTGGCTGCTGGCCAAAACTGTTTCCTGGTTGCCCCTTATTCTGCCCAGGGCAAAGTGTGTCTCGCTGCTCTCCACTACTCCTCCATCTCCATGGGAACCAGCTACTGAGAATCAGCAGTTAGGTTTAATCTGCTTCATCCTAAAGGGAAATAAGGAAAAAAAGAAAAAGAAAGTAAGTCAAGGGGTTCTAAAGCCAGATGAGATTTAGCAATGAAATGAAATTTAGCAAATTCCTCCCTCTGGTAGGAAAATCCTTGCTGTACTGGTTTGTCCTGGGTCGCTTAGAAGCTCATTTCCATCCCAGTCCTCCCAGCCTGGCCCTAGAGAGCAAAAGAGTGAAGAGGAGGAGGGGGCTGTCAGGGTTGGGAAATTGCCCATTCCCTGATGGAGTGTTACCCTACAATAGCTGCCCGGTAAAAGTTACTATTTTGTCAGCCAGGCTTTCCTTTTGAGAAAAAGTTTTGATTCTGCTTGCACAGCAAAGTAAACTGGGTGGGAAATGTATTTTTCCAGCTCTGCATGTTCATCTCCTCCACAACAGCATTGCCCCTCAAGGGGCAAATCTCCTCACTTTGAAGGACTAGATAAGATACAGTCATGGTTTACTGAGGGAGAGTAACAGCCACATCCCGTAGTTTTTATCTTTTATCACCATTTTATTTCTTGGGTGAGGGGAAGGGGGAGAAATGCTCTCCCACTCCATGTTTTCATTGGTTTGAGTCAAGGGATGCTGCGCCCTTGATTCTGCACTTAGGCATTTCACTCATGAATAACAGCCTGGTGCCAGCACCTGTGGTCAGTGCAGCTCTGCAAAGTCCTGGCTTTCTGTCCCTGTGACAGGACTCTCTCCTCTGTGAGAGCCCTCTAGTCAAACTGCTTGTGATGGAGACTGCCTGGCAGTGCTATGACCGACTGCCCTGATTTCTTTTGTATATCCATTCATTGTCACAGCATTTTTCTTTGTTTATTGTGCACTAAGACAAAGATGGCATTGTTTCTCTTCCCCTGCTCTTTCTTTTGAAATCTTCCCTCAGTCTTTCTTTCTAGGAAAACAACCGTGCCAGTTCTTTCAACACCATTCCCACTGGCCATGTTTTCCAGCGTTTTTTGTTATTGAGATGTATGGAGAAGCGTGGAAGAAACGGAGCTGCAGAATACAGACACCCCATGTCCTGTCTCACAAAACAGCAGCTTTCCAACCTAATTTTTTGCAGATTCTTAAATAATTTCTATTGGCAGTAGTGGCAGCCTACATCCACTTTTTGTGGAGATTTTCCTAAATTTTTCTGTTTTTTGAAAACATGGGAGGACATTAATATTTTCTTTACCATTTCACTTCCTTCCATTTTTTTTCCTCTCTACAGTTTTTAGCTTTGGTGTCAACAAAGCAGAATTCAGAAATGGAACCACTAATTTATCATCTGCTGTTTGGGCAGCTTTCATTTGAACTTATTTTTTTTACCAAAACACAGATTTCTTTTAATAGCTAATGAATGTTTCTTACAGAGGGACTTTAAGCTTTTTTTATGTGTTGCAAGAAACTTTCTGTGGCTGCAAGTCCAGGGGAGTGGTGTACTTTAATGCTACAGCCAGTGCCACATTGGGAGCAACCAGCACTGGCAGCACAGGGAGAGTCAAACAGAAGATAAGAATGCGTGCTGGAACAGGGTGGAACAGGGCCAGAAGACATGGATGGGTGACTCCCTCTCTCCACCCCCATCGTGATGGTGACATATGGGACAGTTCATGGTCCTCCATTGCTGCTGTTGTGTATTTCCATGATGATACTGTATCTCTGCCCAGGAGCTGTGTTACATATCCAGCCCAACAGGATTAGCCTAGTTTTGCCAAGGATTGAATGAGCTATATCTGAATACTAGCAATATCTTCAGAAGACATTGCAAAGCCATCTTCGCGTTTGTTCTTTTAGACCTGAGACTCAGATAGAGAAACACCTGCCTGGGACTCTTCCCTGGTGTCCCTGCTGTGACCAATCAGTACCAGGGCTGGAGAAGGCAGCTGTGGGTTTCACTTTTGGAAAAATTAAGCCTGCCCTCATTTCCATAGCTCTAAGTGTTTCAGTCTTTTTCAGAGCAGTACTCTTCAGTCCCATTAAAACACCTTAAGCCCACACCTTCCCAGTGTCCAGAGGAGCTCCCACACCTTCTCTAGTTGCTGCCACATCAAATTGCACCTATGTGCTATTGTGAAGCCAGGAATTAACTCTGACTTTCAAGGATGCCTCCAAAGAATGGAGAGTGCACAATGCCACCATGCCATGATGATTTCATGTGACGTGCTGTGATGTAGCACCAGTCATTACACACATTGCTAAGTTCAAGTGTCATTCCCAAGTAAAGGTGCTGTGGGTTAGATAAACCGCAAAATTCTTTGGCTGTCACTAAGACAACAAATGACAAGACATAAATGGCCTCAAACATAAGGCCCATGTTACAACTTCCGCATTAGCTGGTCATCTCAGTTCTACTCAAACATGCTGAGAAAGTATCCTGAAACTAACCCCACAGCGCACAGTCCGGGCCCCTTCATTGTGCCACTACAGTTTTTATCCCGGCACAGGGATGTCCCCTGTGCAGAGTCTGCAGGGGGGATGTCTGCACACCCTCAGCCCAGGTGTGCAGGGGATCACATATCAAGCCCCAGCTGTGTTGGAGCCACAAGCCAAGGAGGATATGGGTGAGCGACCTGGACTTTTTCCTATCACTGCATTGTATGGCAAGAAAAGGAGGGCTTCAGTGGGCCTTGGACATGGTAGGGTCTGCTGTGCTGAGGAGAAGCCACTCAGGGATTATCTGTTACTACCCACTCTGCCTATCAGGAAGCCAAGGCTGTGCTTGCTACATCCTGTGGTTATTTACTCTGGCACAAAATTCAAATAACTCTGTTTGTACAGGGGCATGAGCAGAATTTAACTCTTACTTAAAAAAGAATAAATAGAAAAGCAAAGAATATGAAGACATATAAGAGTGTAAGAAAATATATTTATTAAATTCCAAGGCAATACTATGGCAAAATTGTTAAACACATGCTTACTTTTAGACACCCAAGCAATACAACAGGAGTTACATCAAGCAAGCAAACTAGATTTAAAATGTATGCGAAGTTGTATCTTAGGTTAGTCTTAAATGTCAACTGCCACACTGAAATATTATATCCCCAACATGATCCCATGCTTCCTTTTTTAAGCATGCATTTGTTTAACTGCTTAAGTGATACATTTTCATATTGATACACTTTGTTGAATCAGTATTTTACTTGGCATGCTACAGCTTCATTAAAGTGCCTTGTGATGATTTTGCTAAAATTGTGAAAGAAGTAATTTTTCAATAGCAGATTTGGAAGCTGGAAAATTTCAGCAACAAAAGTATGTTGAATGACTTATTAGATTTAGTGTGTTATGAAGGCTATTTTTTTCAGCTCAATCTATTGATTTATTCTCAGAATTAACATCTAAAGATGACTATGTCATATTGGCAAACAATATTTTCACTAGTATTAAACAAAAGTCCATTAAAATTGTCATAAAAACAGAACATAAAAAACATCTCTAAGCAAATTATTTATGCTGTAAAAAATACGGTATAAAAAGAGCTAAAAAAACATTGAACCTGTTCACAGTACATGTTTTAAAGTTACAGCATTATATTACAATGTTGTGTGGTTTTTTCAGGTGACCTGCATGATTCCACCAGTTTTGATGTTTTGTGCGCCACAACAGGCTCAAAGTTCAAATCACTGTTCCTTCAAGTAGGATTTCAGACATCAGTTGATTCAGTTGTCTTCTCTTTTTGTTATCCCCAGCTTTACAAACTTTTGACATTCTATCAAACATAAAACATTGTTCATCCAAAGCCATTCTTGAACCATATTAAGAAAACACTGACAAAGTGATGTTCAATGATTCTTTTTTTTATTGTATACTAAATGAAATTCACACTTTAAAAATAAATAGCTCAAGCAAGGCAAAGTAAAATATAAAGGTCACACTTATTGAAGTGTGACCTTCATATTTTACTTTGCCCTGCTTGAGCTTTTTATTTTTAAATTTTTCTTAATGCAAGTAATGAAAATGAGAAAATTCCACTTTTTGCTTTGTTCCTGGGTTAGTTTTACCTTTTGCACAACATGAGACCAAGTGAGTTGCAAAGATATTAAGTCTTCTAGTGGAAGTTGTGTATACACCTCCACTGAAGCTTACTTTCAGTCAAAATGCAGATTTGGGACTGTCTTAGAGATTTTGTTAGGTACTACATTGAAAACCAAGGATTTCATCTGCTCTGGTGCACCACAAAGTCACCTGGACAGTGCTGTTGCAAGAGGGTGAGAATGGGGAGGGATTAACCCCATCCTCTTATGAAATACCCTGCCATTAGACCAGCCCACCTGCATGGGGATGCTGAGCCCCAGCCCTCCAAAACCCAAAAGTCCTCTGGAGGTATTTTTTTCAGTTGTAAAAGCACAAGGAATTAACAGATGTTTTTGTCAGGGAGAAGTATTGTCACGCACCCTGGGACAAGTTATAAAGTTACAGAAAGCCTGCCAATATCATCTGAGGTTTGTTTGTATAACATGCAAAAAGGAAACAAACACTGGCTATCATAGAAACACTGGGGAAAATCCAGAGTTATACAAATGG
The DNA here is from genome assembly GCA_013400315.1 of Bombycilla garrulus. Classification (NCBI taxonomy): domain Eukaryota; kingdom Metazoa; phylum Chordata; class Aves; order Passeriformes; family Bombycillidae; genus Bombycilla; species Bombycilla garrulus. Next base: position 77,503 of record VXBU01007092.1, read on the forward strand.
AGGAGGGGAAAGAAAATTGTGGTGGAAGAAACTGCTTTCCAGCTCCTAATGAGATATCTAAGACAGTCTTAAACATAAGGGAATCAAACGCTCCAACATTTCTGAACCCTTGTCTAACATAGTCTAGGACTATGTTTCCAGGCTGGCTAGGGAAAAGGCAAGGGGAAAAAAACAACAAATATTGCAAACTGCCAACAGCATCTTTGAGCATTGGCCACACAGGGCACCACCTAATGCAGAGCACCACAAGTGTTGCAAAGTGTTTAGGGAGGAGGACAAGATGGCAGGTGCATCCTCTAGACAAAACTGTCTAAGAAGGTATATATTCATGCACAGGATTCCAAAAACATCACTTTGGCAATTGCAAGCTGACTTCCTCTGCCATACACACCTAGGCACATGATGATGCAAGCACATGTGTGCATAAAGGGTTAGGACCTGGTGTTATAACCATTAAATGTCATTTGCACTGAAGTCTTCATTAAAGTCTGTGGCAGAATAGAAGATGCTATTTAGATGGGAAGCTCTTCATGGAATTATGGTACATAGAGCCTTGTTAGCAATCTCTAACAATTCTAATTCTCTAAATGTTTTATTTTTCTACTATATTTCAAATTCTTTTACTACATTTCTATCTACTTGTAGAGATACAAGTATCGTATATACAAAACAGTATTTATTTAAAAATACAGCACACAATTTATCATTGCCTTTTCAGCGTGATGTCTAAACACCCTCTCTCTCCAGTGCACTCAACTGCTTTCATTTTTGCTCCTATTCATGTTCAACTCTGCGTCCTGGAGGACACCACAGCACTAAGCTTTACCCAGCTGAACCTGTCAACAACAACCAAAAAGGTGGCTTGAAAATGCCTCCTCAGAGCAGCCTAAAGCTCGAGGTCAGCAGGAGTGTGCTGCTGCCACGTTCCTAGCAAAGAAAAGTTATGGTCCCGCACATAAACCAAAGATGAAGAAACATGGTGCATCTGCCAATTGTGTAAAGACAAACAACACAGCAACTGGCTCCCTTTGGAAATGGTTTACCCATGAAAGCAGCAACTAGAGATAATGAAGACAGCAAAAGTCAGTTATCAGGTTCTAGGTCTGCCTATACAGCCACTGCATAGCAGGGGAGGTATTTCACTGCCTGCCTGTAATATTAGCTTACTATTTTGTTGATATATTAACTAGTAGTCCTGTGAGGTATATCACATGCAGATCTACCATCCCAAAATTTAATACACAAGCCTGAGATCCCAGATCTCATGCACATCAGAAAAACAAAAATAATGAATGTGTCAAATAGGAGAGTGCACAATGATACATCAAACGTGACTGATGTTCCACACATACAGTGAGCAGTACAAAAACCCATTAAAAAACTTAAATTGTCACATATGACAAGAATGGCTCAAAAATAAAAAGCAGCAGAACTGACGACTTTCTTCAGAAACCAACTGCTTGGCATTAATACCCTACATCTCTGAACACTGATCCTGGAGGACTTGAAACACTAAGTTAGGCATGATACTGACTTGGACACAATCCCTTCTGGTCATGTGGTCATATCCCTTCTAGAAGTTGTTGGGTTTTAGTTTTTGTTTGGTTCTTTTTTTTTTTTTTTTTTTTAAAGCTGCATTTCCTACTCTTCTAAAAAATGAAGTGAAAACCCAAAAGAACTAAAAAAAAAAAGTGCAATAAAGGGTAAGATCTTTCACAAAATGATGGTAAGGAAATGCAGTTTAAACTTTAGAATTCCCAAATTTGTCCAAAGAGGCTCATCAGGAAGCTTGAAGGCACTAGTACAAATAATCTGATCCACTCTGAAGCTTACAATTTTTATCAAAGCATTCAGAGGCTATGAAAGAGCACCATGCTTTGAAAGAGTATTTGGTTCAATGACATTCCTGAAGATGCTTCACTGGTTTAACATGGCACTTGGGCTCAGAAAGGAAGTCTGTTCCCTGTCCTTGTCATCGACCCCTACTGCTCCATGCACCTAGGGGTGACTGATCACAACATTAGCTCACCAGCTCTCCCTGTGCACCTGAATCCACTGCTGAAGATCTGAGCTAGGCATTTGAAAGGGAGCACTGAATAGGCCCAAAGGAAACCACAGAGGTGAAGCAGCTGAAGTTTCAAGTGCTGGAATGACAACTGGCTTACTGGCTCATCAGCATTAAGCAACAATGACGCTACAGATACCACACAAGCCTGTGTCTCTCCCACATCTGCCCCACTCTTCTGTCACTGAAGCCATTGCTGTGAACAGGACCTTTTTGACCTACATCCTGAAAATCAGAACACCAGGTATATAGTCAAGAATTAAAGAACAAAAAAAGGGGGAAANAAAAGAGATGAATAATTAGATAAGAGAGAGTTCATAAAGTCAACACTGAGGCAGAACATGCATCTGTGGAGCTTTTCCTTAGCTAATACTAAGAAATGAAGCAATTTTAAAAGTTGTTGTCTTTACTGAATAGGAAGAACAGCACACTGGGAAACCTGAGTATGTGTTTCTTATGTGTAAGTGGTTCACCATGTGAACGCTGATAATGGTCCTGTGAGCTCTGTGTGTTCTCTGCAGCTGCCCTGATTTCCAGTCTCCAAATTAAAAATTGCTAGTACTCTCAAACTGCAGTTTGATTTCCTTTCTTACAATACACAGCCATATAAAAAGCACAGTTATTCTTCATGATCAGCTGTTCTTCTACAGAGTTGTTTTTTTGTGGGTTTTTTTTTTTTTTGGATCACCATACCATATCGATGGCTCCTCTGCACTGAGAAACTGCTCTTCAAAAAAAAACCCCAAACCACTATTCATACAGACTATCCATGATATCATCTGCTTTCAATTAAAAGCATATAGCAGCACAAGCTAAAATTCATCTTAGGAGATGGACATATTATGCTAAATCTATACTAGTGAAATGAAATACTCTAAAAAAAGAATTATTATGAGAAACAGTTGTTAGGATTTAGCCTCCTCCCAGCTATCAATCACAAAGGGCTTAACTGCCTCCTTTCACATATTAGCATAATGTTCTAAGTAATAGGTTGTGACACTTCCCTTGTGCTGATGCCTGGTCACAAATGGACCTCAGCTCTTTGCACTGCCTGTCTTTTCATGTGCAGACCTGCTAATTCAAAGACTCACCAGATGAATCCTATGTGCACTTTCTGTTCTTTCAGAGACACCTTGCACTCTGCCAGGCCTGCAGACTAATCTGTTTCACAGTTCACTCTGGCACACACAGGAAGTTGTTACCTATTGTGGTAACTATGTAGTGCTTTGCCTTTTTGTCAGTTTTGAAACACGTGTAGGTTTTCCTTCCATGGAGGTAGCAGAGACATGACAGCCTCTGAAACTGAACCACCTATTACTGTGATTACGTTTAACCTTATGCTTGGTTTTATTTTGATGGCCAGATCATGTGGTTTGGAGATCAAATGGCTATCAAGATAAGTCATCTTCCCGGTCTACTCTCACACCTTTACAACTAGCAGCCTAGCCAATTCAGTCTCCTTATCTGTTTTGTTTAGAAAATCATTCCAATGTCTTATTTATTACAAAAAAACGGAGCAAAACCAAATCCCAAACAAAACACAAAGTAGCTAAGGATATGGAGATTAAAAAGAAAAAAAAATTGGTTAGGACTTTATGGAGACCCTTTTTGATCAAGCTCTTTAACATCTGATGCCTCCCCACTGTTTTACAGCAAGAAACATGTAAGTTTCTTGAAAGTTTCTCCGTGAACTAGTGAAATTCATGTATGCCACAGCCTGAAATTTACACAGCGAAATGTTACAGTTACTGTTGTCTAGAGATGCACATGTGAATACAGGAATTTTAAATGATGATTGTTCTAAACACTCCTTTAAGCATACAAATGTACATCATTTAAGTTTTCTTTGCTCACATATCTGGTAAAGGAGAGGTAGAATTAGCGGCACTAAAACCTCTCTGGGTTTCTCCCTGCCACTAGCAAAATCCTACCTTGTATTCCCAGGTAGGATTTGTATAGAAGGTCCTATTGGGTAGACACCTAAGATCAGTCAGGCAGCAGGTAATTCAAAGCTAATGCAATAAAGACCATCCAAAGAGCAATTTCTTCTCAAGGAGCTAGTCCTACTACCTCTAATTACATGTGCCAAACTGCTTCAGCAGCTAAGGTGAGTAGGTGAGTAGACAGAGATTTCCCCATGGCTTACGTTACTGCATAGTGCAAAGACTGCTGAACACTGAGGATGAATGGATTACTGTACCACTTCAAAGCAGGAGATCTGGAGCAGAAGCTATGAAATATAAAATGTATTAGTGCAATACATTAGGAAAGATTAACTCTTTAACCAAAAGATAGAAAAAATATAGAGTGTTTTAACTTCCTTTTTAAAAAAAGGAAGTTTTAAACTTTATGCAGTTCTTGTTGAGGTTTCAATCAGTGTTACACTTCTTTTCCCCAAGTTTGTACCCCTGAGTCAGACATTTAATAAACATTGTACAGTAGGTACAGAAATTAGTGTCTAGTCAAAAAGCAACAGATTTGAATGGCCATTGCTTTATAAGTGTTAAACAGTGACAATAACCTTCCAAACAGGAGAAGAAAAAAAAATAACACTCTCATTTGTTCTTAGTTTATAACTAGGTGAAAGATCTCAACAGTTTCTCACCATATTGTTTCCGTGTCTTGGGCTGAGATTTGCTATAAATTAAATCTTCAGTAAGGAAACCTGTTGGTGCTGCATCATTTGAATCTGCACAGTTGAGAACAACTACAACAAAGCAAAGCAATCTTTCCAAGTTATAAATTGCATGAAAACACATTAATCTTGGAGCACTATGTGAAGGTAGGCAGAGTTCTCTGACTATAATTATCAGGGGCTGTAAATTCAAAACCACTTACATCCAATATATTTCACTAGAGTAATAGCTAAATTGCTACAATTTTGGCCTCTCAGCCTCTATTACAATGGAATATTAACACTTTTACTAACTTAAACATGGTAACATTCAGCTCACTAGAATTTCTGCTGTCTCCAAGAATAATTCATGCTTTTTGCACTTTTCTTCTTCCTTTCTTTACAACATAAGGAATAAAAGCTTATTCAGAAGGCAGGTTCAGGTGCAATGAGGACTCACTTTTAATCATTTGGTTTGCTCTGAAAAAAGTGTGTGAAGGACCACCCTGTGTTAATGGATTTAGGAGAGTCTTCATCATCTTTTGGGGGAAGCAGAAACTGTCGGGAATTAATTGAACATGGGCTCCCAAAAGATGCGTTTTCATTGTTGCTTTCAACTGATCCAGGAGAGTCTGGCGTGCCCATGTTCCAGGGATTTGTGTTTGCTTGAGGTCTGTAACCTGCAGATTTAGCCAATTCTTCCTCCACAGGTGAATGACCCTCTATTTTCAGAGCACTGATCGACAGCTGCATTTGAGGTTTATAGCCTGCTGTAGTCACTAAGTCTATTTCTGGCTCCTCCTCTGGTTTAATTTGAGGCTGATACATTGACTGAATGTCAATGTAAACCACCTGAGATGACCCCCCAGGTTCATCTGTAGGGGGATTTGAGATCTCCTCTTCAATGATAGAGGGGCAGTAGGACACAACAACGTGGTTCTCCATTTCTGAGTCAGAGCCATCTTCAGGCACAGTGGTATCTGCTGCTGGGGACATCATCTCTGTGTCCTCAATTTTTGGAGCTGTAGACTGTGTTTCTACCACTTCAACACTGTTGGGGGTGCATGGGTTCATTTCCAGTGTTTTAAGTGTCTTATTCCCCTGAAATGAGAAAAAGGAGAAGGAGAAGACACTGAACTAAAAAAACTGGAAAATATGAAAGCAACAATTTTCCCAAATTACAGCAGTTTTGTGGCTTCTGGATTGTACTCATCCCATGGCCACCAGTACAATACATTAAAAGAAAAAGTGTTTACCATTTTCTGGCTCACATTCCTACTAATGTTAGAAGTATTTTATGCAAATTAAGGAGACTTGAGATCTTGCAGTAAGTGTTTGAGAACTCTCCCCAAATCTGGTCTTCGTATAACTCATTCCTGAAGGCAGTTTAAATATTATGCCCAATTCCAACTGATATATCTACCAGGAGGATGGGATATGGCAGATCTCCATACTTTTTGCTTCTTCTAATACTTTGACAAAGATGGGTGTGTTACTCCCATACTGTTATCAGGTACTGACAACTTCTCATTAGCTGGAAGAAGAGAAATGCAGCAGTCCTTTCCTAGCTCAAACATTGCAAATAACTACATTAAGAAAAACAAAGCTCTAGATAGCACCTGACAGAAGTTACTCAATAAATTGGCTTGTTTCCTCTGCCACAGACTTTATTCCTACATTTGGAACAGATGAGTCAAAGTTTGCAAAAGAATTCCTTAACTTGTTTTATCTTTCAGAAGCTTAAAATAGTAGATTTGAAATAAGGGTTACCTCACAGATGTTCCTCTGAAACTGAAGTGCCTTACTGTTCTCAGGATTTGGGATTTCTGGATAAAATGTTTCTTTAATCCTGTAAAGAGGAAAGAATAAACTATTATAAAGATGGCAAGGCCTGAAACAGATTGTGAATCCAAAAAAGGAGTCAGGACACTTCCCTTTAATTCAGAATACTGAAGACCTACGTTGCAAAGATTTAGTGTGATGAACTTTCACTGAGTATAATGGAAAAAAAAAAGCAATCTCTTTTTTTTTTTTTTGAGTTGGGAATTTAATATGCCACATTTACTAAAAGCTGAAGTTGGCATGTCTACCTTTGTTTGTAGAGGGCACACAAATTACAGTATGTCGCCAGCTTATTTCCATTTGGAAACTATTTATAAACAGCACTCACTGGAAGACAGGCTCCTCCAAAAATCTTCTGCATTCCTCCCTCTGATCTCTCTCCAACTCAGTTTCTCTCTCACTTTCCCTAATGTGTTTTTGCCACCCACCTTTAAACAAAGCCCACTAACATCTCTGGGCATTTAAAGAAAACTATGAGTAACTCAAATCATGGAAAACCCTAACACTGAAGCAAACACTTCCAGGAAAAGATGAGAACCCAAGGCAGGCATTTACCATTCCCTCTTTCGGTAGCAGAAGATGCTGGCCAACACTCCAAGTAGCACCACCACTGCCACCGGGATGAGAATTGCAATGATTAATCCTACAGCTGGGGGATAAGAAAAAGATAAGACAGTAAATATGTATCCAATGTTACCAGCAAGCTTTATGCGTTTTCTAACATTTCCCCCAATTAAAGACCATGCCATTAAACTCAGTTAAGAGCAGTGGTCTGCAAACAGTGACCTAGGCCATTACCTTTCCTCTTTGCTGGGAGGGCAAAGTCCATCCATAAACAGATTCAGTGGTAACTACAGGAATCACCAGATCTTTCTCTCTGATTGTTTAATTAGAGATGGCTTCATGTGCAGCACAAGACTCATTGCTACTGTGATTCTGTTCTCACTAAGCACTGCCATTGCACTTTCATGCTACTTGAGTTGGCCAAGCTTCTGGTAATGGCTCTTCTAGGCTAACAACTAATTGCATAAACAGCATTGTCTTTTATGTGTTTTACAATGCTTCCAGTCCCTAGGGTTTAGCTCTAATACATCCCCACTGCCTTCTTCCACTGATATTAAATGCCTCAAGCTTGATTTTTCATGTATATTACTTGCACTCATGTGTTTAGTCCTTCATATGGAATACTTTTTTTCTGTCATTCTCCAAAGTCAAAGTCAATCTCCTTTTTCTTTTTTTTTTTGGTAATTGTCCTTCTCTGTTTGCTTCTGTCAAGGGATCAATAAAACTGAATTCAAAGCAGAGAAACATCTGTTTACAACTCTGAAACCGATAAATATTTCCACAATGTCTTTCTTCCCACCATGTATTAGCAGATATTCATCATGGGAAACCTGACAAAAACAACTGGCCGTTTGAGAAAACTAAGCTCAGACTCCACTATATTTAGCAGTAGGTTAGAAGTTATTTTTTATGCATACATTACCATGACCTACAAAGTAGCTGTAATAGGAAAGAATCTTTCCCTCACTCTGAGCTGTATCAATTTTTGTATTTATAAATAACCAACTTAATAAAGGGAAAAAATAGACTGTAGGCCAAACCACCTACAGAATCAGAAAAAAACCCACAAACCAACAAAATAAGCTCTGTTTCACATACATTGTACAGCTCCTGTGCTAAAGACAGGGATATGTCTGAACTGGGATAATCAACTTACAGTCCTCCTTTGTCACCACATAGAGGCTGTTAGGAGGGCTCAACCCACCAGCAGTGTAGGCTTGTAGTTCCAGCTGGTAACTTGTTTTGCCTTGAAGATCAAGTATTTTCATAGACTTCTTTGTTAAGTCAGTGATATTGTTGACTTTAAGTTCTGGATTGCCTGTTTGTTTGGAAGCAGTAAGAAAAGCATAACTTTGTAAGAAAGGATTCAAAAAGACCACCTCAGCTTTAGCAAAACTGTCTTTAAGTGAGCAGATGAAACCAGAAGAACATTCCATGTAAAGGAAAACTGAAATAAAGAACCTTAACAATGCTGCTTGCTTACACAGCACCAAATGGCACAGGAGAGTGCTGCTGCTGCTGCAGACTGACTTCATTTCCTCACCCCCCCGCTTGTACTCTTATGAATGTGAGTCAGGCTTCAGCCCTGACAGGACAGGCACTGGAAGAATATACCCTATTAAATATAGACATGTAACCTCCCCACTTCATCTGCCCAGGGTATCTGAGCACAGGACAGCATGACACATTGCCACTTAGTCACTGCTTTACCTAATGGCCCCAGTGAAACTGGGTTTTCTCCAGCTTTTGCAGTATATTAAAAAACAACAGGGCTAATCACACAAGAAGCTGATTATTTCAAATGCCTTTGTCACATATCAGGAGCCAATTATAACAGTGAGTAAAGTGAAATTAAATTATTAAAAAAATTAAAAAGAAAGATGTAAGCAAGGAATTTGCAATCTACACAATTAACTTACCTGATTCTGAAAGTCTAGGCTTTAAAGCATCTTTTTCACCTTTTGCAAAGGAAAGAAGATATCCTTTTAAAAACCCTCGGCATTCTTCAATAGGAATGTCTTCCCATTTTACTAATATAGAATCTGAAGAAGTTTCTTCAACAATAAAATTTGGTGCAGTTTTTGGAGCTGTAGGGAGAATTATGAAGGAAGAAAACAGTAAGAAATTACCTTATCATAAAATGCTGACACCATGTAAGTACTTCATCGATTTTATTTTGGAGCTAGCATTTTCCAACCTTTTCCTCTGGACTCCTCACTGTAAAATACATGTGAAAGACTTAGCAGGAGATGCTATAAAAAAGCAAGAGGTTCTTCAGCTATATTGGACTAATTGTTAGTATATACTGAAATATTAGCTACTAAGAAGTGCTAGAACAAAAATTTCTCTTTGGTCAGCCTTCTTACAGACCCATACATGTAAATACATTTCTTCCGGCAACGAACTCCAAAATATGGTATAAACATTCAGAGGATACCTACTAGCTTTTACAAACTTTAACTCTGTGACTTCTTAGCCTGTCTTAAAGCTAAAAAAACCTCCACATTCCTACTATCTCAGCTTAAAAGAACTACCCTTACAGTTTGCAGTTCACACAAGTCCTTTTTCCAATATCTGAAGCCTACTGAAAGTGTTACAGCAGATAATGCATATGGTCATGTATAATGTCAGGACTTAGTCTGACATTTGGCTTTGATCCAGCAGGGCTGAATTCATGCTTAAGAATGCATCAATTTTTCTCTTAATGGTTACCTCTCTGAAGGCAAATTTGGAGTTTTAGAAAGAAGCTATGTTCTTGTGCATTTCACAGTTCCTAGTAAGTTTCTTCTGCACATTCAATGCATTTTTAGTCCCTCAAAGTCTTTATATCTTGGAAGCTTCTGTCTGATCTGTTCATAACACACATGGAAAACTCTTCTGGGAAACCTTTCAGAATTTTTACAGAGATATAGATGGCTAAAAAACAAGTTTCTGGTAAAATTGCCTTAACCTCACCTTCAACCTTAGCAATGAAATAACACCATTTCCAAGGACTCGGCTTATGTCGGCAGCTCAGTTTTCTAGGCAAACTATTTTAGCAGAAAGCACATTAAACTTCAAAGTGAAATTGGTGCTGTAGTTACAATACAATACAAGCTGTGGTGTTAAAGGGTAAAGTCATGTCCATACATCTGGGAACAGAAGGCATTCAGACACTTATGCATCCACAGGCCAGCAAAGCTCAGCACTGTATCAAACCCCAGTTACCCAGACAGGGTTGGTGTGGGACAGAATACACGCGCAATTCTCAAAGTGGATTGTGCTCTAGGATCTAATTTGGATCTTAGAAGTGCTTTAAAACAGAAATATTATGCATACTTTTTACATTTGCTGAGTTGTACCAAATGTGCCTGGAAGTTTACTTAGACTTGATGAATTAAAAAAGTTGTCTCCCCTTGTGTAGAAGGGATCATAGCCATGTGGTTCAAATTATGGCAGTGAATTCCTGTGACACTCTGTGCCACCAGACAAGCTGGAGAGCACAGGGTTATTGCATATGCTTCAAACTGGCAGTGGCTGGAGAAAAGTGTTACAGTTATACTCAGAGAACAGAGTCAGCAGTACTGCATGGGGATTCTGGTCTCAGTCTTCTTCTGCCAATACCGAGCTAAAAATTGACACAGACTAAGTTCACTTTGCAGAGATCCTGAATGATAAAAGTGCACTTACGCAGCTCTTTCATGTACCCAGTTATGTTTTTCAACAACTGATATCCCATGGATTTGCAGCCATACAGAGAAAAGTTGTATCTCACGCCAGGTTTGAACTGAGCTGCAAGAGAAAACTGCTGTAAGAATATTTCACTTCAGAAGAATGATGCTTTTGGATTTCACATGATGCAGACATGTAAATACTCATTAAAAAAATTACAAAGTATAATGGTATAAATACCACACTTATTTTTAATTTCTACAAAAGCTATGCTATCAGATGTGGTTTAGAAGCAGCAACAAATCTAGCTCCGAGATAAAGTTTAGTACTACACAAAGAGGATTAAAAACAAGCTACTCAAATTGCATAAATTGCCCTTTCCATGGTGAAACACAAATTGAAGTTACCAGAAATAACCCCCTTCGTTTCCTCCCACAGCAGCCATGTAGTTCCTGCCTCCTCAGAAATACAAATGCATTTTGAAATAACCAGAAATAACTGGAGCAACAGTACAAAAGATATGCAGAAAACTCTCAAAAGTGATAGTGAAGCAACTTAGCAATGAGCTTCAGTCCTGAACTGGCTTTAAAAACAGATAGTCATCAAACTTATGGTCCCCATGTATTTGGTGAAAGCACAGATATTTGATGCTACAATGTGTAAATAATTTACCACTTTCTGTGATTTTCTCAAGTCAGAGCTGTACACCGTTTTCAACTCTTCTTCTAATAAAGACACAACTGTGAAACTACACAGAAGTCAACTGGGTTTTGCAAGAGTTCAGGTTCAGCCTGATAAATTCTCCTAGCAGGACTAAAAGCAGAGGTGGATTTGCCAGCTTGAGCCCAGCCCTAGCAGCTGGATAACTCACACAAGAGTCACATGCTGCAAGAATTATCCCAGCGAAGAGCTCAGGAGTAAAGCAGTGCATCATTGCACAGGCACAGTATTGTCTTCTTAAAAAAAAGGAATCTCTAGCTAGCACAAACGGAAACAACATGGACACAGTGTTGTAATTACAGACAGAAAAACATACTGTCCCCACCCTCCCAAGTCTCATTCCTCCTCAACTTTCATCAACAAAGCTCCAAGTTGTTTTCTTGAATGGAAACTTTAATATGAAATTCTTCTAAAAGGCAAATATATACCTTTATAGACAGCACAGAAAAAAAAAAATCCCACATCTTTAACAGGTTCTCTCTTTCCTCTTCAGCTGCTACTAGTCCCATCACAGCTGAATTTCATTTCCCTGATCTGCCCACCAGCATCTAGAGACCTGGAATGTGCCCTGTTCCAGGAAATTTCAATAGTTGACAGCAAGCCAACACATGGAGGTCACACTTAAAAAAAATCTGCCTCATGTAAAAGCAACGGATTAGTCTTCTCCCATCCTGAGCAGCACTGTTTATGCTTAGAATCCAAATAAAACCCCAACCTCTAGATTAACCATTATGCATTAGGCTGAGTTGGGAAATCGTGGGGTACAGCTAGAAGAGGTAATTTCAAAACAGTTAATAAACACAGGATGATAAAAGTTAAGTAAAGACTGATACTTGGATTTGGTAAGACTGTAAGAAATTAAAATAAACACAGTACCCAGAAGAATTTCATTTATTTACACAAGCATACAGCAATCAAATGAAGTACAACCTATAGCTTCATGCTGCTCTTATTCCACTTGCTGCTCAGGATCTCAACCAGAAAGACTCACAAGAAATTATTTCTGACTTACCAGATTTTATCACTGCATTTGTTGTATTTGAAGGAAATTTCTGCCAGTCCACACTACAGGGTACAGACCCAGATGAATGACACCATTTTACTATGTAGCCACATGTCGTGTTGGGGTAAGAATCCCAAGAAATATTAATTCCATTCCCCATTGCCACTGCCTGATCTGTTGTGACATTATCTGCAACAAAGTTGATACAAAAATCCATCAAAGAGCAGACACTTATCTGTAGTTTAAGATGAAAGAAAGCCTTCCAGCCACAGCACAATGGCTTTATAAATGGCAGGCATTGCTAAGAACGAGAGGCAGGAGTGAACTGTGAAATTTGAAGCACTGCACTCAGCTGAGCTTTCTGGAGTGCTCAGAATCAGACATAGCCTGCAGCAAATCCCTCAGCCAGCCTTAAGTACGATGACGAGAAATGCAGCAGCTCAGGACTGGCTTAAAAAGCACTTTTTCAAGGTAAGGATTTACAGCAGACGTCAGGTTCAAATATGAATTGACATCAATCTGGCAGGAGCCTCCAGCTATAAATTCCTGATGTCATTTTGTCAAATGGTTGGCTTTGTGTTTCTTGGAAAGTGTCTTGCTGTCACTCGCCCAATCACAGACAGCCATTTTTCACAAAGAATCAACAGCAATAATCATGTCACTGGTACAATAATCATGTACCTTATGAAGGCTTCAGTCTACCAAGGGTAAATTACACAAGAAAGAAAAAAAAAAAAACTTTGCCTTTATTTTATTTTTCTTGTTTCTGATTATCAAAGGTTTAGCTGCCCTTGAAGTGATCAGAAACAAGAACAATTTCTGATTGCTGCAGCGGCCCTCCACAGCTGTCCATCAGATGGGACCCCGCAGAGCTAAGGGATGGTTTCCAAAGGCCACCACAAAAGTGGTGGCCCCATGACAGATCTGCAAAAATAATCGCAGGGGTTCAGTTTTCCTTTTCAGTGTCCTCATTTCTGCTCCCCATTGAGTCTATTATTTAATTTTATTAAAGTAATAAACTACAGAAGGCTGAAGGGCAAGGACAGTTTTTAAGTATTAATGCTACGAAAACTTGACTCTCACAGATGCACTGTGAATGTCAAAGGACTGTTTATTTCTAAATAATCTTAACATATAATTAAGTGTACAATTCTGTTGTAGTTTGCTCATGGCAAGAAAAAGACACATGAATAAAAAAAGCAAACCAACTCCACAAGTTTTGATACTTTCCCCAGAAAAACTACTATGCATCCAGTGAAACTACATTTCTATGATGCTAGAAAAGATCATATTTCTAATCAGCAAACTTGAATTTTTCTGCTTACAGAAAAGAGGTTTTTTACTGACAATAATCACATATCATCTACAAAATACTTAAATACACCACACTCCACTTTATTTTTTTGAGGTAGATGACTAGAAATTCACCATGACCAGTACTGCTCACTTTGGTGTATTTATAGGTGCAACCTAGACTAGAACAAATTACTACTAGCCCTAGAGCACTACAGTGGTAGGGGAGCCTGGATAAGCCAGACTATATGCCCCAACTCTCTCCAGAGTACTCTTTAGAAACAGTGACAAATTAATTACGGCAATATATCCTTTGATTGTGTTTTCAGTTTTTAGGAAACCTCAGCAGATCTCTAGCTTCAGAGCCTCTTCTTTCTTACGGACATTAAAAGCACTTAGAGACTGTACACAGGAACCAGCCAGAAAAGATGTCTGGGCAAAAATGTCATCTAGCTCTGTGAATGAGTCATCTTTTATGACTCCAGTCAGTGACTCAATTCCTATACCATCTTGGGAGCAAATCTTTAATGAGTACAAGTTGGGTAACACCAGAGGAACCTCAGACATCTAAGAGAAAGCTATAAATTAATGCAAAGCTCTAGCTGCCATCAGCTATCCCACCATAAACCTACTATAGAGACCTCTTTGACGCCCAGAGCCTCACTCTTTCTCTGCTGAAGGAGAGCTACAAAAGCATTTCAAATCAACTGTCCCATACAACTACTTTTCTCTCCAATGGGCAGACTATGAATACTACCAGGTATTAGGACTGTTCCTGTGCTCAGTTCTGGGCTCCTCAGGAAAAGAGAGACATGGAGCTCCTGATACAGGTCCAGCAGAGGTCAACAAAGATGCTTAAGGAACTGAGCATCTCTCTTACGAGGACAGGCTGAGGGAGTGGGCCTGTTCAGCCCTGATCAGAGGTGACTGAGAAGGGACTGAATCAGCATCTGCCAGGAGGGGTCAGAGCATGGACCAGGCTCTGCTCCGTGGTGCCAAGCAATAGGACAGAAACTGATGCACAGGAAGTTCCACATAAATATGAGGAAGAACTTTACTGTGCAGTGATCAAGAACTGGGAATTGCCCAGAGAGGTCATGGAGTCTCCCTCACTGGAGATACCCAAGCATCATCTGGACACAATCCTGTGCCTGCTTGGTTAAGGAGGTTGGTCTGTGGGCCCTTCCAACCTGACCTATTCTGTGATTCTTTGTTTTGGAGAAACATAAGAAACATTTTCTTTCATATGGTTTTCCTTCACACAGAAACAAACTTGTTTTATTCATCTCACTATCAATCTCACCCAGAACACATTTCTTCCTATGAGAGATGGTCACGTCTTTTCAGAACCTGAGCTGCCAGACAAACAAGTGCGACACCTGTTCTCCAGGTGGGCAAGGAGCAGTAGATCCATGAATGCTCCTGCCAAACAAGCAGAGATGGGCCTTGCTGTATAAATCTGTCCTCCCTGAACAGCATCAGCCAGATCTAGAGCTAAAGGTTTGGGCTTTGGGAGATTACACTGTCTGGCATGCAGGGAAACATGAACTCTCAGTAAGTGCTTTGCAATATTATCTACTCTCCAAGCTCAGTGTTAGGAGCAGAAAAAGCCCTCAGCAAGAGCAGAAGTGTTTTAATTGGGAAGCTAAAGCCCTACCTCCTTTTCAAACATTGGCTCCCTAGCACAAGGATGCCAACACTTTACCAGCCAGTCCAATTAATATTCTCCTGCAGAGTTCACAGGCATTGAACTGACAATTCTTGCTTTAAAAAGCCACACAACACCTCCAAAACTTCTGAATCTCTTTAGCATGTAACACATCTCAGTGTCTCAACAAGAACACAGAAATATACTGAGCTCCTTAAATATCACGGATCCACACCAAAGCTTTTGAAGTCTCATTCTTGCTCCTGAAAAGTGCAAATAGCTGTAAAGACTGCATATTATCATCCTTATTTTATGTAAAGAGCACAATTAATTGGTGAGACATTACTAGAAAAGCAAAGCAGCATTTTTTAACCCTGTCCAGCAGATTTGCAAGGGGAAATTAACACAAACAAACAAGGCATTATTTTTCAATAAACGAACTCTCACATGTTCTCCCCAAGCTTTGAAGGTGTTTAACTCTCAGCTGGGAGCACTCACCACTTGGAAGTTCCATGCTTGTTATCACTGAAGGGGGAGATGAGCCCGCACGGTTTCTGGCAACAACACTAATTACACAATCACTCTTTCCACGTTTTATCTCAGTACTGTTTGAGGGTTCAAGTACTACTTTACGCTCCAGTAGCGTATCCAGCAGGTAGCAGGACACTTCATGAGACACTATTTTTCCATTGGTTTCAGAAAGAGATAAGGGCTATGAACAGACAAAGAGTGCATTAAAACCAAAATGCAATATACAGAAGAAGACATAGGATAATATGAATTTACTGCTCCTGATCTAGTCTCATGACTGTATAAGACTATAAGGCAAAAAAGTAACTCAAGTGTGACTTTGAGAATTAACATGTAAGTTACTAAGCTTTTAATTTTCAACTGAGATGGATAAAACATTTAATTCCTCATGTGAAATGCTTCTCAAAAGTAATGTTTAAATTATAAAACTTGAATAACATTTTTATTTGGGGAAAAATATTTGTCTCAATGGAAAGTTTTATAAAAAGTTAAGAAAAGCAGTCTGTTTTATTGACTATAAACTTCACTAATTTATAAATGTGTAAGTAAATAGTTTTTGTACAGTTACATTACATATTATTTTACATGTCCTATTTACCTTCCAGAAGACTATTAGGCTTTCACCAGAAGGACTTCTCTCTCTCCAGATATCTGGTCCTCTTGCAGGAGCTAAATAAAAAAAACCCCAAAAACAGAGTAGTATTTTTTCCCCAAGTTGCACAGTAGACAATTTATCATCTGTTGAAAAGTTAGGTTTTTCTAGATGGCTAATTTTAAAATATATATCTTCACAAGTTCAACATTTTATGATCAAGAGTTAGATGAACTTACGGGCTTCTGATGTTGTCTGCTCCACTCCCTTGCTCCAGTCACTCCACCTCCAGAAGTGGCTGGCAGCTGAGCAGCGCACCCTGAGCTGGTATTCGGTGTCCGGGTGCAATGCATTCAGCTGAGCTGTGTAAGTTGAAGATTTTCGACCAGGCATGGAGACATTGTGCTGTTAAAAATTTACCGAAATTTACATTGTAAATACATGTACTTTTTTCTCCTAGATTATACTGCTAGTGAACACATAAAAAGGTGGGGGTTTTTGTCCCCCAAAAATACTGACTGCGTCAAAGCTGCAGTCAAGCCCTATGAAGAAAACAGTGGGAAAAAGAAGTCCCATGCAGTCACCCTAAACAATGAAAAAAAATTCAGAGATCCCCAAAATAAAGTTCTATATAGACAGAATTTGGAGCATACAGGAGGCAGCATCTTTGAAATGTAAAGTGTGAAAAGGAGAGGCAACGCAGATGATTCTTCAACAGGTGAGCTCTGCACACAGTAACAGGCGGCTGTTTCCCATTCAGTCCCCCTCTCTCCCATATGCAGCAAAACTGCTCACATGGGGCAGGCCAGGATTCTGGTGTTCAGAACACACACTTCCACTGAGCATGTGCACATCAGTCTGTGGGGACAAGGGCCTTTTTCCTATGAGACCTGCACAGAAGCACACTAAAGACAGTCTGTTTGGGTGGGATGTTTATCCTGCAGGTTGCTGCCTTCAGTTTTCCTCCAAAAAGATAGTATCCAGGTCTTAGCCAGGGGATCTCAGTTCACAGCTCTGAAGACAGAACTAGTCTATCCTATTATTCTTTAAGTGGTGTGAGTCTTGAGAGCATTTCAGTTTCACAATTAGTTAAAGAAACCCTAAGCCTGGGAATATTTTTTACTGAATCTAATTTTAACACATGTGCATCACAGCTGCCAAAAACTGGACTCTAAGTGACTTTAAGATGCAACTAATTGTGCATTTCTAAAGCCAAATGACAACTTGAAAAATACTAGAAAAGCCAACAATCTCTCATAAGGATGGAAACACTTTTGAAAACATCCTCAAAATGCCATGTAAAACTCCGTAACACTTTCACAGCTACTTGTGTGACAGGGAACTGCTGGAGATTTTTTATTAAACAACCAGTGACCATAATAACAAAGCTATAAAAGCTTCTGCCAAGCTCTTTGCTGCATACAAAATATCTGTGGGTGAAGGCTGTAACACAGGTGAAGGGAATCAAACTGCTGTGGAAGTGTAAGTCTTGACCCTCTCCCACTATCCCAGATGATTGATACAGTAGCAGCGTTCACAAACAAGGGCATGCTCCAGGTTCTGAGCCGCATATTCCAAAAGTATCTGAGTTCTTTTTGTAGTACGTAATCTCTGGTATTACTTAAAACATGTTATTACAGAAAAAATAAAAAAGCTTAAGGCTTCTGTACTCATTAAGTGCTTTGAAAGTATTTTAAAAATACTCTTACAGAGCATGCACTATATTTTTTGGAGGCATGCACATAATGATTATCTTCAGTCTTAGCTACATCTTTTCTGTGGCTTAATTTATGTTACTTAAGGCTGTGTTCAACAGCTGTGCCCACCTAAAAGTCAAACAAGTGTTGCAAAAAAGAAGCCTCAGAGGTTAATGTGCTCAAATTAAAAATTCAGGCTCTGTGCACCAAGACCTACCTGAGAATTTACTATGTGCCTACATGAAATGGTCAGAGATATGATTGCAAGAGAAAACTGGGGGTAGTTCTCAGGCCAGCTGAAAATGCACTTCTCATCAGGCTTCCCCTGTGAGACAGGTCACCCCACGCTAAGTTGGGCAATACAGAATAGGATATATTCATATCACCTACACTCAGTATCTGATGCTGGTGTCTAAATTAGTATCCTAAGCTCCTCTGACAATCAGCAGAGTAAATATGCTGCTCCAGCCCATGATGCAAAGCACCAGGCAGCAGCTAGAAGCCTGACTGGCTGAAAATCTGAACCCCACCCAGAAATACCACCTTCCATTGTGCTGCAGACATCCTCACTGGAGTATATCTACTGACACATCCCATGGGAGAATCCTTCCCTATTCTGCCTCTACACCACTGATATTTGAGCAGGTTTAGTAACTGCCTGTTATGGCCACATGCATGTCAACTGCTGACAACAAACAAATGAACTGTTCTCTGAGTGGAAAACATAAAAGGAGAAATTTAACTGCAGACTTCAAGATCTGAAACAGCCAGTATGGAAGTCTGCAGGGCAGCAATACATCCTGGAACAAGAGTGTGTTAATACAGCATGCACGAGGAAGGACAAAGCACAAGGACTGTTACCCAAAAGATCAGCATAAAGCACTATGCACCCCTTTCAAGCACCAAATAACATGGTGCATAATTTGACTTTTCTCTAGTGTTCAAAACAAAAAACCCCAACCAACCAAATGACCCAGGCAAAACCAGAGGTGATCAGGAATTTTTGTGATTTAAGTAAATGAACGTCTACTCATTATTACATTACAATGATTTAATAAGATCGTCAGAATGAAGCTCTTAGCAAGAAAAGAATTTGAAAGGAGATTAGTTCAGTGAAAAAAGATCAGCATTTGTTCCAAAAAGTTACTTTTAAAAGCAACACTTACCAGTTTTCTCTCAGAGTAACTACTGCTAATTTCAATTTGACACAGAAGCCTGATTTCAGCAAAGCTACCATTTATAAACCAACGCAGTTGGATGCTTGTAGAGTTGTTCCCAGTAACAGTTAACTTTTCTGGGGCGTTTGGACGAACTTAAGAAAGGAAAGAAAAAATCTTCAGTTTTAAGAAATAAAACCCATTTACATTAGTTCAGAAAAATCTTATTTTAGAAGATCAGAGAGAATCAGAAGGATATGTGTTTCAATCAGCAACTGGGAAAACTGGCACTGGGAAAGCACCTGCAGGCAGTCCCATTCCTGACTCCCCTCTCAGCTATCAAACATGGAAACGGATTTACTTAAGACTAAATGTACTGTACACGTGATAAGGAGTTGAAATACAGAAAAACATTTTTCCTCTTACTGACTTTATCAAAAAAAGTGAAACATCAGCTATTTCAGATGATGACAAGTGATAGATGAGATTTACTCAACTTTCAGTTCAACTTCTGTGAACTTTTTCTAGTTGCGACTTAAAATCTGCCCACCAGGACAAAGGATGATTCCTAAATGACCCCACCCCAAAACTCCCTTCACAGAATTTTTCTATAATATTCAGCACTACCATGCACAGCTATCAGTGAAAAAAATATCTACTATTGGATTTGGTCCAGATACCTTAAGGAAATATGTACTGTGCTTTGGGAATTAAGTGGACAGGAAAGAAAGAAAAAAAAGGAAACAAATAGGAAATAGCAGCATATCACCTGGGTGTGAAACAGCTCAGTTTATGATTAACAAAAACAAATTAAGCTTTTCTTAACTCTGTCAATTTACTCTGAAAATTCTTATTTCAGGCTAGTTGACCTGAGACCTGGTCAACTATCCTCATATTTAAATTTTTTGGAGAGCAGCAGAAAATTGTAACCAATAGGAAGCCTAAGCAGTGATTGTGGAGGAGAAAAGGATTGTGAAGGCAATGCTAGAGAGGTGATCATCTTCCTTACCTTTTTTAAACTGAAGATCTATTGAGAGAAGTTATTTTTCTCCAAACCCTGACAGCAGGTAATGGCTATTACCAATAGCACACAGTAGTCCTGATATTGCCTTCCACCTTTTCGTGTTATTTTTTTATAGCCCAAATCCTGCTACTGTAAAACTGCGCAATAATTTGCTCTATAAGCAGACACTGAAATACAGGGTCATTTACATACAGGTTCATAAAGTTACACCTAAATTTTAATTGATGATGTGTAATAGAATATGAAGCAAAACATAAACTTGCCCAGAGAAGTTCTGGGTGCCTCATCCCTGGAAGTGCTCAAGGCAAGGTTGGATAAGGCCCTGAGCAACCTGATCCAGTGTGTGACATCCCTGTCCATGGCAGGAGGTGGGGCATGGGGAGTGTGTGTGCTGTGTTGGAACTAAATGAACCCTTTAGGTCTCTCCCAACCACAGCCACTCTGGGATTCCACGACGAACAGCAGCTGGCTAATTATTGGATCACATATTAGCATTTATCACATGGCAGTCTGTCCAACACTGCTATTGAGAACTGGCTTCTCTCTGTACAGTTCATCATTGCCTCACAACATGCCCTGAGTCATTTTCAAGTTCAAATTATTGAATATAATTATAATCTGGTGACAATTAAGGAAAATAATGAGAAGTATACCATGTCAGAGCTCTTCAAACCCAAAACTAACAAACAGCATGTAGGAAACATCTTTTTCCCTTTGTAAGTCATGAATCTTACCTCTTTGAGTTATATCAACCAAAAGAGATGACTGTGCTTGCCCGATGGGATTGGAGACACCTAATATAAAATCATAGGTTTTTTGATCAGGCAGTACTGGGAAGCCACAAACATGGTCTCTGCTCGCTTCACTGACTTCGCATGAAATATTTTTACCAGATGTTCTACAAAGTAAAAGGGGAGGAAAAAGCTTAATTTTTGAGTAAGTTAATTCCTTGCAACAGTCAGAAGTCTAGACTGTAAACATGGTACAGAACGACGGGTTCAGTTCACAGAATGAATTGATTGCAGAGGCATATCTAACACCACAACGTATGTTAAAGTGGCATCAGTCATGACTTGCCCTGTTCTCACGTGAAACTCTCCTCTTCCACTAGCATAACATTTCCATTCTCTCACTTCTCAAAAGCCTGGAAAACAGGTAGGTCCTGTAAAACCACCTCACAAGCCACAGCTAAAATTCTGATTTAAAGTATCATTGTTCAGATCAGCATACATTTGCATTTAAAGAACTTTCTTAATTGCTTTCTGAACTGGCGAGATGCTACACACATTGTCTTTCTTATAAGCCCTGTAAACATGAACTAAGGTTTGTTACCTGGAATACATCCACTAGTCTCACTTGTCTTTTAATCAAAAGCAGGAGAAGCAATCTGAAAATGGACAAGATCAGTGGTGCATCTTTAGGGATAAAAATCTAAATTATGTATTTGTATTTAATTACAATCTGTGTAATTCATTAGCACAAGTTTAACTAACTTTCAGGCACTATTACTGTGTTCCAGCTGAGCTTTGAGCTCCTCCACATCATGCTTTATTTCAGTAGTTCAGTGTGGGCTGACAA
This sequence comes from Bombycilla garrulus, assembly GCA_013400315.1. Classification (NCBI taxonomy): domain Eukaryota; kingdom Metazoa; phylum Chordata; class Aves; order Passeriformes; family Bombycillidae; genus Bombycilla; species Bombycilla garrulus. Next base: position 99,482 of record VXBU01007092.1, read on the forward strand.
TAAGGATGATAGTAGTTATCTCAAAATGCATCACCTTACCTCACAGATTTGGACTGAGCAAAACACAACTGGACAATGTTCTTATAAGATGGAATAAGGGCAGGCAGTGACTGAAGCTCCTTTCCTAAGAATACCTGCCCTGTTTGTCCACCTCTGCACCTCACCCAGTGGCTTTTTTAACTCTGGCACTCTAGATGACATGTGACTGTAACCCAAACCTCATTGCCTCCAGCATGCTCCTAAAGCCACCATGAGACTCCATTTCTCATCACTGAGTGACTCAGGCCTCTCCTGGCTTCTTCCCCTGGCTGTTCCTTTGGAATGACACAAGAGCCTCCTCTCACCATGGGAATTTTTTTAACTCCTCACTAACTTCTAATCACAACCACCAAGGAAGAGGTTGCACTTTGCAAGTGCTATTTCAATGTTTCTTCTTTTTTAAGGCTTTACATGACTTAGCCTTAAAGACAATGTAGTAGGACACTAGTTGACTGCTTCCTGAAGGTAAAATGAGTGTTATTTGTCCTTTTCAATGTTTTATGGGTAACATTTATTCTGCTTGCTTAAATTCCTAATGGCAGGAGAACAGATGGAGGCTAACTGCTATTTTCCCTCGTGGCTTTGGGAAACGCCCCAGGACACGTCTTACAATTGTTACTCAGTGAACTTCTGTCATCCTGCTTAGCAAAAGCTCAGTAAATGTCTGAAATTATCTGACCCAGGTTTCGTATAAAAAAAAAAATTAAATTAGTGATTGACTCCTGTCTCCCTGTATTTTCATACACACCAGCCTTTGTCTACATGTTGGCAGCAGCCTGATATACTAAGCCCTTTATCTAATTGTGGGCTCATAATGGTATAAAACGTTGGGAAAAGTCATCCTTAATTCCCATTGGAATTTTGCAGGGCTAGACAAGGCTTTTCCAAATTTAATTTAGGTACAGTTTCCTGAAACTTTTGGAAAGTATTTTAAGCTCTAAGCAATCACATTTAAATAGGTATGGTGCAATAAGTCCCAGGCAGTAACGGTGTATCCAGCTGTATCCTTTTGCTCCTTGTAGTGCTGATTAATTTTACCTTTCAAATAAACTGTACTTTGTTCTTCGTTCTCCATATAGTCCACTGGGCCTGCCTGGTTTCCACGTGCATTTTATTGTCAATAAGTTGGATGTTTCACAGCTGAGGTTTTGGGGAATATCAGGAGCATCTGTAGCATGAAAGGAAACCAGAACAGTTAGCTGATGTTTTGCCATCCTAGCGTGACATTTGGGTTACTGGCTTCCTGAAAGCATTGCTTTTTTGTTTTGCTGGGCCTACATTGCGTGCTTCACAAATCATGGCAAAAGCTACACTCCAACCACAGAAGTAATATGCCTTAAAAAACTGACAATAAAATAGATGGATAGTTGTCAACCCCATCTGACTAACACTTGACTCTAGAACTCTAAGTGGGTGGGTAGTCTGGCAAATCACAAGCAAACATGTTCACAAGCTCCAGACTCTGACCTGGAAGTGTTTCACTAAAACTCTGAGCATCAGCTGCTGAGCAATGCAGGAATGCTGTCAGCTGTGCGTCACATTTTCTAACATGCCAGCCCCACCACTGCTTTGAATTCTCCAAACACGTCGTGTCAAGGAACTATCCCTTTTGCATAGATTCCACACTGAATATGAAAATTAAAGCAAGCCCTGAATGGCTCATCCTCTTCACCATGGCTTTGGAAGTGTCCATCTTTTCTTTTTAAGTCTTGTTCTTTGTACCCATACCAGAGCAGTGTTGAGTGCCTTGCTGGAAAAGATGGGCAATGCTTCCAACAGAGAAGGTAACCGTGGCAACGTAAGACTAGGCAGAACACTTACTTCAGGTCTTGTACACTTGAGGTGCATGAAACTGTGTAAACATGGAAATGTGTATGCCCAAGGTAGAGCAACAATATGCACACAGAGATATATCCCCTTTTCTCTGCCCTAGAGAAGGGGAACCAACAGAAAGCAACAGTGGCAGGCTTAGTTCAGATTATAAACAGTAAACCAGAAAAGAACACCTGTTTTGCTAGACTTAGGCTTAACCAAAGTGTTGTGTATACATATTTACTTCCTCCACCTTTTCTTCCCCTCACCAGCAAGAGGACCATAACAAGACCTCTCCCTACTAAGTAGGTACTACAAGAAGAGACAGTGATGAGAAAGAGACTTGGCATCCCATCTGTTAAAAAAGAAAACGTGAAGAAAAAGCCTACGGGACTGCCACAGTTTTCATTCTTGAATCACTGATTTATTTACCCAGAAGATTTTCCCACAAAAGAAAATTCTGCACAAATAATGTAAAATGGTATATCACTGAGAAGTCATAAAAGGCTGAATTATGTTTTGCATTTCCTAGTGCACAGTTAAGAGACTAAGTGAATGACAGGATGCACACTTTCAAAATAATTCCTGGTTCTCCTGTCTTTTCCCTCAACCCCGGGGACCTTACGTTTAAAGGCAGGCATTTGTAATGGGGAATGGGATTCTAATGAGCAGCTATTGCAAGATAGCTTGGAAGACTGGAATACCTCTCAAATTCCCTGTTAGGAAAAAAACACACAAAGCTTTAAAGTGACAAATTATGGGTAGAGAAGAATGAGGTACATTAAGTCATTTATTTTAATAGGTATCTGTTTCAGGAACATATGTCTAAACCTTGCATGATTACACAGAGAGGATACATAGTGAGTCAGTATCTTTAAAGAAAATACTAAAAGGATGTTTTAGAAGAATGCCCAGGAAAGAAGAATTACTGCCTAATTTCCTCTACTGTAATTAGCTCCCAAGCAGCTTCTGCCCTGGATGAGCATCTATTGTTGCTGCAAGCTTAACTGTTGTCTTTACTGGCTGGTAAATGACTGTTTGCATTTACAGTTCTTGCTCTTACTTGCACCTAGTCATGGACTATACTAGAAGAGATGTAAACCTAAACTGATGGAGACTGGTAGAGACAGGGGTTGAATATTCACATGGCAATAAATTACTTGGCATCCCAGCTCATGAAAAAGAACAAGAGACCAATGAGAGAAGCACTGGGCCAGGTTCTAAAGAGGGCTTACAGGGGCACCCTCTCATTCTTCCAGACTTGGTGTCTACTCCATGAGCTGGCCTTTCCACAGTGAAATCAAACAAGTACAATTTCCAGTTCAACCTCAAAACCAAGGGCCATGAGGGAAAAAAACTACAATAGTATTTTTTCCTAACAAAACCCTAAGGGTCTCAAAACTACTTTGATTTTCCTAAGGTTAGTAAACAAGATACATACATCCTACAAACACGACACTTCCTTCCAATCCATTTTCGAGTATGCACACCACATTTGTCCCGCTGCTGTTTGAAACACTGGCATTTAGCACTCTGATGGCATGGCTTCGACGGCTCAGTTGCATCATTGTGTAGGATTTTGATCCATAAGACATATTTGTTATGTGCTGATCTTCCTCATGGACACAACAAAATGTCAAATCTGAACCTACTGCCACCACAGGGTCCAGAGGAAACACTCCACTCTCACCAGGCTCAGTATCTTTTCCTAGCAGACACAGAAGAAAACAAACAAACAAACAAAAAAAAAAAAAACAAGCAAGAAGCCTCACATAAACAATTTGCTATAAACACAGTGCTGATCAGCTATAAGGTGACTGAGGAGCACTCCAATGCATACAAATAAATATTTGCTAGGTTTCATTAACTAGTGATTGCATTATTTCTCTAATCAGAACAGTCTCAAAAGCAGCAGCCCATCACCCCCTAATGCTCTTCCTCTGACCTTGGCTTAATTCATATAAAGAAATAGAAGTCCATCTGATTGCAAGGGAACAAACATACCAGGGATCACTTCTGCTGGGCTCCAGTCACTCCAATCCTTGGGGCCAACAAACTGTGTTGCATTAACATAACAGCGAATCTTCACATAGTGTGATGTGCACTCCAAAGGAATATCTGATGTCCAGTTCCAAGACAGAATAGTGTCTTCATGAGTCAGTTTTGAGTAGTAAGTAACCTGCAAAGTTTTTGCACCAAGAAATCAACCAAGACAGAGCTTATGAACACCTGTTAGTAATGACATATAATCTCCAAAGTGCCAACAGAATGGCAAATTAGGTGAAGTAATTAATAAAATCCTCATAGATCATTGGACTGTTCTACCTAACTTTTGGTTATGCCATAAATTTACCTGGACAAAAGCCCAAGTTGCTAAACAGCCCACCAGCTAGGCAGACTGTCAGGCAGAAATACTGGAGTGCAGACTTTCAAGGGAGTTAAAAGCATTTTCCCAAGCATTTAAAGAGGTATACTGCATCCTGGGCTTCTCATAGGTAGTGAAACGTTCCAACTTCTCCAAAATAAAACTCTTCTAATATTAGTCTCAGGCTGCACATTTTGTCTTCTCTCAATGTCCTGGAGTGACTTGATAATGCTTGTATCCCCAGTCGTGTGTCTGCTTCTGCTGAGCGTTAAGTTCTGCATCTTAAGACTAGCTCTGAGAGCAAAGAGGGGAAAGAAGCACGAAGTTTGCTATCAGAAACAGCACTCACTTCCCCCCCCATTCCTTCGGCGGGACTGTGCTGTCTGCAGTGGATGGCCAGAAAAAGCTTCTTTTGCTTTTTAGTTAGTTCAGCTAGCTGAAGAAAAACATTCCCTGAACTAGAATTTGTTCTTTTTTCCTTAAAACTATTTTAAACCTGCTCTGGACTAAAACCCCAGAAGAGGACTGGGAGTTCCCACCTATGGCCCACCAGGGTCTGGCCCAGGCCACAGCATTTTCCAGCACAGGAGGGACTAAACAACCCACAAGAAGAACTTTTCTAAGTTTGTCATCTTGTTGGAGCAGTGAGAGGTTTTATTGTTTAATATTGTTCAATATTGTTCATTTTTGAGCTAGAGAGTGCTTTGCTTATTAAATAAACAAGTCTTTTTTCCACTTCTCTGTAAAAAAACTTTTTTTTTCTGGACCAGTTGGGGGAGGGGCCGCTTGAGTTGTTTTTTTCTAGAGAAAGCCCTTTAACTTTGCCCAAACCAGGACACTCCACCATTAAAATTTATAGCACAGAGCTACAAACTAGTCTGGAAGAACTCTGGTTACAAAAAAAAAAGAGAAAAGCAAAGGCTGAGCATTCAGAAATTATCACAACTGGAGACACCGTTAGAGATATAGAGACAATGGTGTAAAGTGTTTGCCAAATTCTGAAGTAAGTTCTAATTAAAAGGTCCCTGTACCAGAAAAAAATATAAAAAATGCTGTGACTAAGTACCAACAGTACAGTAGCCAGTGTTCCCATAACAATTTAACAAGAAGTTACCTGCAAAGCTCTATTATCTTCATCATTCTCAGTTATTTCAAGTGACCTCTCAGAACATTACCACGGGCAAAAACTGTACATACATTTTTCACAAAAGAAGAAAGGGACTTACCTGTGTGACTACTTCCATTGATTCTTTCCGGAGTATCTGAATCTGCCAAAGGGCATCCAGTCCATATGGGAAGACCGATCCATTATCACTCCACTTCAGATTTAACGTGGAAGTTGGAAAATCAGGCGTTAAACTAAGAATGTGTGGAGTGACAGGAAAAAAGGCTTGAAAAAGGGGAAGAGAGGGAAAAAAGCCATATTCAGGTCATTAGTGAGCAGCACCACTCCTAGAGGTGTTTTAACAGCCACATCTCTCTGCTCTGAAATACCATAGTAGCCATACAAACATGTAACTCAACCTCTGTAATTGGAACCAGGCTCTGTGGCTATTTGAGCATTACAGTTCTCAGGAAAGCACAGCTGCTGATGAATCATCAGGTAGCATTTTCTTTTAATACCTCAGCATGTAGATGGGTGAGTAACTGAATGTGAATATGACTCTTCCCAATGCATAGTAGGGAAGATATCCCACCTTTCCCAACCTTCCTTCAACACCACAGTAATAAAGGATATATGGTGGCAGTCTTTAAAGCACACATGAGAACACTTCTAGGAAAACTGGTGAAAAAACATCCCCAAAAGAAGAAGTATGTTTTGGAGACCAGTAGGGAAGTGGGGACTTGTAACAAAAAGGGAGAGTGGTGAGGACCTGATACTTACAGATGTCTTTCTGGTGAATTACAAATTCTTTGGTAGCAAAAGCAGTTCCAGAGCTTTTGATTGTCACTGTAATGGAGCTCTCTGGTATTGGAATCTCAACCCTTCTCTCCTTAGATTTAAAACACACTTGAGGGGTAAGGTCACTAAAATGACAGAGAGGATTAAGCAGTTATTTCAGCTGATAGGAAGCAAAGTCAAGTTAAGTCCTATTCTTGCACACTAATAAGATACTTGTTCTCTGTAATAAACAGAAAGCTCCATATCAAGTTTGTGAAGGAGTGAAACTTGCTTGGGCTTTGGGTAATCTCAGACAAATAGCATTCCCTCATCTTTCAAGTCACTTTTATCATAGTGGTAGCTTGTCTAATGCACTTAGACACTGGCTGCCTAATGCACCCAGCTAGTTGTTAAGAGAACACTTCAAAGTGAAAACTTTGCTTTTTAACCAAAATCATAGAATTGTTAAGGCTGGAAAAACCTTTAAGGTAATCAAATGCAACTGTTAACCTAGCACAAGTACCATGTTCACCATTCAACCATGTTATTAAGTGCCATATCCACATGTTATTTGAATGCTTCCAGGCATGGTGACTCCACCACTTTCCTGGGCAATCTGTTCCAATGCCTTACAACCCTTTTTGTGGAAAAAAAAAAAAAAAAAATTCTTAATATCTAATTCATCTTGCGGCCAACAAAAGACATGTTTCTGAAACCTAGTCACCATGAATCAACACTTCAAAATAAGAAAAATAAAGAAATCCGAACCAAACCTACTAGTATTGTCCCCTCCCTTTGTGTTTCCTGACTTGCTCTCCTTCCACTTCTTTTCAAAGTGAGGGCATATGGTTTGAAAAACAAAGGCAGTATTACTACATCTTAGAACAAATCTTTTAGCTCCCTTCTGCTGATCAACTCACAGGGTAATAGCAGAGCAGGGCAAAGGATTCCTAATATCCCAGGTGAAAATATAGCCTGTGCTTAATGTTTGTGCAGTGCTCAGCACAATGTGATCTGGCTTTTGTCTTGAAGATATAGATATATATAGGAAACAATAATGGATGGCTCAAGTTCCTTTGCTCATTATGACTGATACGTAACTAGAAAGGCAGAAAGTTTGGAAAAATCCAGACCTTCCTCTTTGGGGAATGACAGCAGGAAGGAAAGCAGAGAGAACAATGCCAGACTTCCTGCTGAAGGACTGTTACTCACTTTTGAACTGGAACAGGACCCTGGAGCTCCCATCAGCTGGAATCAAGAGCTTGGGTTGAATTCTTAAAGAGTCACAAAAGACTGTGGGCTAGCAAAGGCCAGCTGAGACTTGAGAGCTCATAAAGGCTGATATTATTAAGAGTTTGGGAAACTGAAAAACAAAACCTCTTTCCCTCAGGGATGTCTGCACCAAGCTCATCTCAGACTCTCTGCTTAGGGACCCCAGCCTGTCCTGCTTTGCTCAGAAGCAACAGCAGCAGCTACATGATTGTTCTTGTTGAGAGGGCAGTACCTCATGAACTCTGCACTTCTGAACTCTGGCTGCAGAGTCATACATATAGTGTTTTTTAAATAGAAATGATAGCTGGCAATGCAGCAGGAATAATGAGACACAGAAAATCAAGCATGTAGGTGGACTAAGTGCAGCCAAGCCCTGAGACCCCAAGGAAAAGTCTGGGCTGCCTGCAGAATTTATAGGAAAAAAAGACAGTACAAATATCTGGATTAAGGGCAGGATCAAGATGCAGAATGGATTTGAACTCATCCTTAGCACATGATAAGTATTTGGCAGACCCACAGCATGGGGAATTGAACATGTAGTTCTCATTAGTGAAAAAAAACACACAGAAAATTTAAGTTTTTTTAACTTTTCTCTAAATTATTGACTTCCAGTTACTTCAGAAAAGCTGTTTCAATTGTGAAATAATATTTATGTTTCCTCTAATACAGCTTAAAATTTATAAAGGTTGTAAGGCATTCACTGAGAGACTGTTCATGTTTTTCCACACAAAATCCATACCAATCTCAACACTTGTAACATATATTCTACTGCTTTGGCCCACAGCAGTGAATCAGGATTCACTGCTTCCAACTCTCATTTCCTTTTGGACTGAACCTGTTTTGAAGATATCCCTCATGAAAACTCTGAGGGATAGGCAGACACATAGAGAAGAAGTCTGAGTAAATAAGAGCATCTTCCAGTCCTTTGAAAACAGCAAGCAGATTTTGGCAGGATAACTGTTAGCATGGAACAACTTAGCCAGAAACCCTGCCATTGCCTGAGTTAACAGGGCCTAGGGGGAGCACCACCCAAGAAAAACTGATGGGGAGATGCTGGGAATCAACAGCATCACAATTTCCATGGGCAGTGACTTGAGGAAAAAGTGTTCTTTCATCACAATTTGGTATTTTTTAACCAGGTATGTGGGGGGGACTTACTTGGTAGAGTAGCAGAAGTCAGTTTGTCCATGTCTTCCTCTAGAAGAGACATCCCAAGTACAGAGCATTTTGTGTAAATTGTGCGTTACACATTTCAAATTCTGGGGGTCCCCTAGAGAACCTGAAATCATATAAGAAATACAGTCAAAAATTGCAGGTCAAAAACAAGCAACTGTAACACAACTACTATTTTTCACATCTCTTCTCATATGTTCTTCTTACATTTTTATTGCGTGCCTGTCTAGCTAGTATTTTAAAACTGTTGAATGATTTGTGTGCCTGATTAGACAGCCATAGACTCACAGACTACCTGAGATCTGGGTTTATACTCATGTGTATAACAGAGGCAGCTGCCTCTTTCCACAATACCCATTCCTTGCCTAGCCTAATAAGCAGGCTTTGGGCCAATGGCAAAACCACAAGCTTTGATTTTAACCTAATGAGTTCTTTGCTCTCTTCCATGTCATACATGGAGGTCAATTAATGACAAAAGGGCAGTTAATGATAATGTGTTAAATGGTTGAAGAGAGCCAACATATACAGCAAAAAGGTTTCAATGCAGACATTTACACCAATGCACGTGCAGACTATCAGTGGTACTATGGGGAATTTAACACCCAGTTTTGCACTGGTTTGCAAGATGCTGCTGGGTGCTGGAAAGCAGAGACCAGGCCTGGCACTGCCTCCATCCCTAGGATGGTGTGGGCCACAGAGGTGACAGGTTTTGAACATACATACAGTAAGAAAACAATGCAATTTACAAGGTACAGAAGCTACAGAGAAAAAGTGGTTAGTAAATTACATTGCAATAAACTTACCTATCTCTTGGCTATGCATTAAGCTTCTTAAGCATAAAATAGCTAGTGCTAAAAGGCAGCGGAGGCTTGAGTTATTCCACATTCTTCTACTGTTTGTTTTAAGAATAGCAGCTTTAAGCAGGAGTAAATGTCATCTTCCAACAAGCTGGTCAGTTCTAAAATTAAATATAGAAAAAAAAAAAGAAAAAAAAAACCACCAA
>VXBU01007092.1:113814-128274 GCA_013400315.1 Bombycilla garrulus
AGAAATGCAGGTGCTAAGTATGTGCCTAGATCAAACCTTGCTAGAAGAAAAATTACTCTGCTCAGCAGGTAGGGAAAGATCATTTTACTTGTCTCTGCTGAAAGATACTAATTCAACTTTCAAACTGAAAGAAGACACACTCACGTCCAGGTAAAAATGCATATATCAAGTTACACATTCTACTGTTGCCAGCTGAAAGCTTCCAAAAAAATTCCCCTAACTAAAAAACCATGCCAGAAGTACACATTTCTGGGAAACGAAGCAAATGGCCAATACAGCTGACAGTAAAAGGCAATGAACACAGAAACAGAAGATGAACTGCCTTTCTTTAGAACAGCTGATCCCACAGGCTTCAGTCTTTGACTTTAAAGCTAGCTGAGTAATAATAATAAAATAATTAATAAGATTTATTTGAGGGAGAGGAAACTTGGCTGTTTTTCAATAGAGTACATTCTTCCACCTCCTTGAAAAAATTTCCGAAGTTGAGAAAAAAATCTCTAGTAATCTAGATGCATGCTTTCCCTCTCTGTTTTATAACATGGCATCTTTCCACTTTATAAAAGATTTGCAGGACATGAATCACCGAAACTCATTTATAAACAGAGACTGAGTCCCATTTGGGAATCTGGCTTTCCCCAGTTCTGAGGAATTAATTTAAAAATCTCCTATTTCTTTTCCTGAAAGCTGATACAGTAATTCAAGTTTCCTACAGGCACCAAATGTCTTCTAATCTGCAACAGGAAAAAAGAAAACAAAGACAGGGTGCTAATATATGATTCAGTAAATGAGCAGGAGCTCACAAGGCCAAACTTTCAGTCCTATGAGATGTTTGTTTTGTTGGGGCCTTTTCCTCTGAGCACAAGAAGAAAAATTCCCTCCTCACTGCTTCCTCTAGCTGCCAAACAGCAGCATCACCTCCAAGATACTGGAAAGCCACTGCAGTTAATCTTGCAGCCTGCCTCTGCAAGAAGTGAGAAGTCAGGAGACAACATAAGCACAACACAAGGATCAATACTTCAGCATTTCATTTTCAAATCTCCTGGTCTCAAGCACCACCTACAGAGGCAAGCATTTTAGCAATAAATTTTACCAACAAGGGTAAGAGTGCACCCCAGATGGAGTAAGTGTGTGACCTGTCTCAGCTTCTAAGGCCAATCTGCAACTGCACCTGTGTTCCGGTATTTTTGGGTTTCGGTTCTTCCTTTTTTTTTTTTTTTCTTTTTTTTTTTTTCTTTTCTTTTCTGATTCCAGGACTGTTAGATACTATGGAAATACAAATAAGCAAGCTGCAGACTGGGAGAGCTGCAGGGTATTTCCAAGTAGTGATGTGCATGAGAAGACCTTTACCTGGCAAGGACATGAGATGATAAATTCATGAACAAACAGCACAACTCAAGAATGATTTTACAAAAGCATCTAGTAGTGCCTGCTGGACAGCACGACATATACACACAGAAACTGAGACTCTCGGAACTCGCCATTTGAAAGAAAGGAAAATATGTAGCAGAAGCAGATATCAAAAACTTTGTATTTGTACAATGTATACAAATTTGAGATGGATTTGGAAAGCACAATGGAAGACTCCTTCGAGTTACTTATGTAAAGCAATAAAAGCCCTTCAAACAAGAACAAGACAGAGACCACTGGGAAGAATACCCCTGCTGGGAGCAATGAGCTGGAGAGAAAAAAGCCCAGTGATACTGAAGAGGTGGAGCAGACAGGCAGAGAAGTGGATTGAAAGGGCAATACAAAACCAAGAAACACTGTAGGAACTGAAGTTTTTTTTTCTACCACAATCAAAAGATAACTTATTAGGTGACTTTTCTTGTTTTTCAAGGAGAATATGCATTTTGCATGCTTCCTTTTGCTCTCATTAATTTATGCCTATTTTCAATTAAACTGTATGCTAATTTAAAAACTCTTCGTCCTACTAGAGTAGTTTTTCATTCATTGTTCAGTGTACCCCATACAAGAGTAGTTCCCAAGCCAGATATTGCATTTAATGCTCCTAATATGAGATTTTCAGAAGAATGAAGACACTTTCAAAGGAAACTTGGGTGTCTCACTCCTGATTTTGGAAATCCTTGCCATATCAATTAGTCATTGAGTACATGTTTAAATAAATGCACACCAAAGACTAGTAGGAGCACAGCACGACTCTCCAGATGGTAACAACAACAATAAAAAAACCTCTTCTGACAACCACAGTGAACCCAAATACTACCAAAAATATACTAAATATGTTTTGGGATATCTGCAAGCCTGTTGATGATCTATTGTTACATATTAGGACATTACTATAGATTACCCCTAGGCCTTATTAGACATCAGAAAAGGCACGCTAGAAGGGTCTGGACTGCAGTACAGTAAAGGCTGACTTCACTCTGCAGCCATTTCCTCAGCAAGGCTTCTCATCCAGCTGCTGAGTTTCACCAAGTTTGTAAGGATGCATTATGCTGAGATCTCACCTCCTCGTCCTGACTGAAGTGAACCTGAGCAGGGTGTTGAAAGGTTACTGCAAGGGTGAGGGGATAGACAACACATTATCAGATAAGCCCAGCTTCCTTAGGAAGTCAGCTTAAAATAACAAGCACTGATTCTTCTGCCATAGAGATGCAGATGGAAAACACCTAATCATGTGAACAAAGAACAAAGCAAAGGGGTGAAGGTCAAGGGACACTACTGGCCAAGAGAATTTTTGATCTTCTAGGTTATTGAGCTGTGCAGGAGAAGGAAACAGCTCGGAGTCAACTTGCACACTTGTGTTTTAACCCATTCAAAAATTTTCTTGATACTTACTACAACTGGCAAATTAATCTTGCATGGAGACGAAGGATTTACTTTTATAAATCTGATTCAGCTACACACATTTCCTGATATGCTTGAATTTGGTGACCTCATGATCAACACACTTCCTTGAATTCTTGTGCTTTGCAACACAGCATGGAACAAGTACAGTGAGCAAATGCACACAAGTCTGATTACTAAAAAACACCTTACCATGACTTCAATGGCAACCCACTATATCTTTTCAATACTTGATATAGGTGCAAAGCACAGAAAAAAATGCACTCACTTCTTTTTTTGTAGTGCATAAACCAAGAATCCAATGAAAACACACTGAGAGAGGTTTCCCACTTCTCCAGTGCTTATTGCATTTTACTGACACATAACTGGAAGAAAATAATAATAATAATCCAATCCAAATAATAATCCAATTATTTCAAAGCACATTTCCGTTTTGGAGGATACTGTTAGCCACTGTGTAATTCTCAAAACAGCATGTCTGCAGAGGAAAATGTCATTTGCCCACATTGCCAACTTCACTAGACTCAATGTTGGGTTCAAGGGCCAGACCACATCACTCAGACTTTACAAAGATTGCAGAATAAAATTGCTGTTCATTGGAAGAGTCATGTTATCTGCATAATTCTGTCCCTACTGGCTCTCTTCAGCTTATGTGCCCTTATGAACTCATAAACATTAAAGAAGTTGACCTTATTAATGAGTTTATTTTCCTTTATCTGGAAATGTCCAAAAACTTATTTTGAACTATATGACCTTTAATCCTCTTTCCGTCACAGGAAAAGCCTAATTAGTTTTATAAGAGAACACTGATAATTACTGAAGCAATTCCAAGTGTGTTTCTTTTTTAAAACCGGCAATGACCCAAGGGTTGGAATCCTTCATTGTTCACAATAAAACCTGTGGTATTCAAATTATTTTTAAGGTACAATGAACCAAATCCAAAGAAAGTCTCTCTTCACGTGTACAAGGAGCACATAAATAGATCAAATGCTGAAATGCAGTTTTCACATTAAATAATATATTGAGAATAAAGAGTAACAGTTATGTGATATCCTTTTAGAGTGAATGTAAGGAATGGGAGTCACTTACGAGAAATAAATTGATTTTTTTTTACTAATCAAGGAAATGGACAATTCCTGAAACTACAGATCTATATTTTCTGACAAATTCCTGTTGTACTAATCTCTATTGAGACTAAAACTCTCATGACCTGTTGTAGTTCCTCTCTTAACAAGTATCTGACAGATCACATGAAGACATACTGCAGCATGGTATCATGTATAACCACCCCTCCACTGGGGAGGGCAAATACTTTCCTCTCTGCTCCACACACAAGTGGGCTCTCAATGCCGCCATTCCCCTTCCAATCTTGACAAAGGAGGAAGGTCTACAATATAGTAGGACATTATCAGAACAAGTCAGTCCATGTATAATTACATAGCAGTCTTATTTCCTTCGTTTATTTCCTTCACATGCTGTTTTAATTTAATTTTTTCCCCCTGGACATTTTCACTTACGCATTTATACATGCATATTCCTCCTTTTAAAGTGGTCAAGTGTGGAAATTAAGTACTCAGAAATACGAATATTGACTTCTACAGTTAACATACATCTGAGCTAGTCTCTTTCCTAGTGAGCTCTCATAGACACAGGCTATAAAAAAATTAGTATCAACCACGCACTTCATGCCCGTACATGGACTCATGTACTCACATCTGCTTATGATACCCGTACTCCTTCATCTTCTTGCTGCTCACAGCTTCCACTGGAGCCAGGGATTCAAAAGACAAGCAGGCACACTAATACAGGTTTCTGAGGGCACCACTACTCCCTCCTTTTCTGCTTTGCTCCTGTCACAGAGGTTCCTGCAAAGGGCTCACAGTCCACTTTTAGATCTTGTAGCAGCACAGCAACCCAGGGCCTCAATATAAACTAACTCTCAGCCTTTCTACCCTTCTAATAATCTTTGATGATGCCAAGAAACGTACAGCCTCACCTCAGTTTTAGTGTGCTCCTTCATGTTATCACCTCTACAAACAGGCAGCACTTAAGAGTATTGCCCTAACTGAAACAAATCACTTAGTGCAATGCCAAAGGCACAAGATGTAGTTGTTTCACAAGTAAATTAACACCCAGCTTTCCATTTCAAATAATTTAGACTGATCAGGCAGCACATTGTCTAAAAAGAAACCATGTAGGAAAGTTGAAATTTTGTTTTCATTTTTTTTCTAAATGACGGCAAATAGATTCAAACATAGACTGAAACAAAAAACAAAGATACTAAAATTCCAAAGTTTTTCAGAATTATCTAACTGAAAAGTTTATATTTAGTCTGTTGGCTGGGTTTTTCTATCTTAGAAGTTTCTTTATTTTCCTTGACTCAAAAAAACCTAGGTGCCCGTTAAGTGTTTTATGTAGGGTCTCAGAACAGAAAGTACTGCTATGAAAGTACTTTGCAGGGATGTTGTCCTGGGATAAAACAGTAAAGCAAATTCTGCACCATTAAAATAATGCTCAGAAAAAGAAACAAAGCAATATGAACATTTTAAAATAATCCACTTGATGGCTAGGATCCATGTGTTTTACTGCTGCAAAAGAAAATGATGCTTTTCTGCAATTTCTCTTAGAATTTAAGAAAAGCAGAGAATCAAGTCCCTGTAAATAACCCACCAGCAAGTGCTGAGACAGAAGCATCTGCAAGGGTAATGATGCTGCACCTCATTTAAAACTGAAAGCAGCTCACACAAGATTGAGACTGCTACTAATAGGACATACATTGAATGAGTCAGTCCCACAAGTCTCTTCTAACATGATTCATGCTTGGAAAAGAAAACTAAACAGAAATTTTCAAGGCCATATTCACATCACTCTCACACAACCATCGTTATAGCATCCGTAACTTGCATCTGCCTCTTCTTGCTGAATCCTCCCCTGAAAGTAAGATTCACCTCCTGAAGTCCTCTTTTTTTTTGTTTTGGGTTTTTTTTTNGTTTTTTTTGGTGTTTTTTTTGTTGTGTTTTTTTTTTTCTTCCTCTTCTGAAGGGTGACTATAAAAAAGGGCTGAGGAGAGGAAAAAACAACCTTGAATTTTACACATACAAGTAATTCCAGATTTTCTATCTATGCTTAACAGGGTTCTTCCTTCCTGCTATTATTAGTAAATCTCACAGTATACTTCTCTCAGTATTGAGCTGGCAGATAAGGGCACAAGAGAAGGATCTCTTGCTTATTAGCCTCTGACACCAATAAATTCTGTATACCTACACAGTAGAATGGGAAAACTTCTTCCTGTGGAAGGCTGCTCATCACATTTTTCATGGATTGTTGCTGATGTGTTTAACTTTTTTGTTTCAGAAGTCAGCAACGAAGCAGCTATTGTTTCCAAAGTGCTGAGCAAGTGCGACTGTGGGAGCAAGGGACATGTGGCAATTCTCGACAGCCTCTCTGGTGGCTGCAGACTGAGGTGGCCAGACATGGGCCATGAGAAAAGGCAGGGGCAAGGGGAAAAGCTGAAGAGCTGGAGAGCTAAAATCTGATTGTAGTTATATTAATCATAAATTCGGTTTCACTTTATTTTTAGTTTCTCTTCCAGTATTCTACTCCTTAGGAAAAATTCTGCTCTTCATGAATCTAGTCAGGTCTATACAGACATATAGCACACAATGCACAAGGCCAAGCACATCCTTACAGGTTCACCTATCTAAATCCAGAGATTGGTAGAACCTTTAATTTTATGGTATGAAACACCAACGCATCACTTTTTCTAAAAAAGCTTGTGCCAATCTCACCACAAAGTAAGTCATTAGAACTCACAAAGCATTATACAAATAACACCACCTCAAACATCTTTGGAGAGTACTCTGCTTTTCCCATTTCTGCAACTTCCTGTACTAAAGAGCTATTCACAGAATCTGCACACAGACTATAAATGCAAAACATATTTAGATGCCAATACATATGCCTCAGGGATATAAGTATTTTACTTAAGAATATGATATACAATAAATATTTGTAAACCATAGTAGAAGAGCTTAAAAAGATCACATAACTATGTAGGTATTAAGAACACAAGTGACAAATACCTTACTTTGTCCAAATAATAAAATTTAAAAGAACTAAAACCAAACCAAAACAAGCGACCATCATTAAATATGGCAAAAATTAATGGTCATCAGTTCAAAAGAAGAGATCGAGTGGAGGCAATTTTTACCTATACTTGTTAAATTCTTAAAGCTCACTTGAAAAATGGGTTTAGATTGCAGCATTTTATTCATCTTAGTTCTCAGGTCACATGAAACAAGCTGCTAAATGTTATCAGAGACCTGTGTCCTCTGACTAGAAGGGTATTTCACAGCCAAGGAGTGCTGCTTGTGACTAACTCACTGCAGATTTATGCATGATAATAAGCCTCAGTAACCACATATATACACATATTACTCTGGAATTTGCAAACACATAAGTATATGACTAATTCTAACTAATGAATGAAGGTATGCACAAACTCACACTTGCACTGTTGGCAGGAGCCCAACTACAGGAGCTCTTTCTCTAGTCTTCTGTACAGGAGAGCTGAATGCTGAACTACACACTCACATGAAGCACTTGAAAGACTCATATATAAACCATTGCTAAGAATGCTACACTTGAGGATCACTCAGAAAAGATCTGAAATTATAATTATACATTCTGTGTTTGAGTGTGTGCAGAGGAAAATTAACACTATTTTGCTGAAAGCCTTTTAGTGACCTAATTCTACAGCAGCTATTGTAATGCTGAGTGCTTGCTCCCATTTCTGTCCACAGTAATCACTGCCCAAATTCCAACCCAGAGCTACCTACTGATTAGAAAGCATTCATACACCAGGGCAAAAGGATAGCAGACAAGAAACTAATGTTTTCAAGGATACATTATTTGCACATTAACACCAGCTGCACTCACTACTTGAAATATGAAGAAGGAACCGGAAAACATTCAGTTTTCAAAGTCCCAGTTACCACAGCTCAAGCAAATAAATGACACTGAAAATAAAAGTCTGAACAACTTTTTCTGTATGGATAAAGCTACCTTACAAAAGCCGTTGATCCAAGAACACAAGAGAAAAACTAGCCACTCATTAGTGGTGGAAATGGTTTAATCCAGTACAAAGTCAATTTATACTTGGGATCAAATTATTACTTTGAACAGTTCAGGTCTGTTGTTGCAAAGGCTAACACAAGGCAACTATTTAGTTCAGAGAAGTTACTTGGTCATAGTTCTCAACTACCTACACAGAGAAAGGATTTAAACTTAGCCCACCACATAAGAAAAGAGAGGAAATGCCATGTAGTAGACTTTCAATGAAAAGTGAACATCGTGAAAAGTAAAACTAATTCAGTACTGGCAAAAGTTTTCATGGGAGGAGTGAACTAGCTGTAATAAAAATAAGACTGGACGTATTACTAAGAAATTCAAAATATGAGCTCAATACTAGTCTTCCTGTATTAAAGCCTTTAGTTCACATTACACCAATGTCAGACTAAATTAGCACAAGTCATGCACAGATCTCACTTTAATAAAGATTTTAATGGTGATGAAAGACAATATGCAAGGGACAAAGGGTCACATAACATCTTACTGGATTTAAATCCAGACTGGCCTTGTCTTTTGAAATATGCAGCAACACTTGGTCAAAAATTTCCCATCATCTTGAAAAAAGAAACAGACAGATCACATTTAATTTGGTGAAGGCTGTTCTATATCAGGAACATGCTCTAGCAGATGAACTATGAGTTACGTGCCTTGAGACCTGTGCACTAAAGACTTCCCACAGCCAAGAACCTTTGGAAATGCGTGGCGCAGGGGGAAGGAGGGGAAAAAGAAGAGGAACAGGTAGACTCTAGAGAACAGATATTATTGTCCTCACAACCAGAAGAAGCCCTAAAAGAGTTGGACATTTATGTTCACCTTACACACACAGTACTTCAATTCTTGTTGCACATAACTCAAGACAACACTGAAGTTTACAAAATAAATCAATCAATCACTTTTTTATTTTTTTTTTCCTTCTCTCTCACCTCCTCTCTCTTTTCTGCCTGGGATTAAACATTAGAAGCTTGTCTCCTTGGTTTTAGCTCCAGAGTATCTGTAAAAACCTCAGAGGTCACACATCTCTTGCCGCAAGTGCTGAACTTGATCCAAAACATGAATTATTGTGAAAATCAGTTATAATTGGAATACTTATAACTAACATTCACCCTCTGGGCTTCACAATCTGCAGAAGCTCCACCTATAATACTGACCATTAAAATTTTTTCCGAAGTTCGTTTGATTTAGGAAGCATTTTTGCCCTTCAGTAATATTAAAACCAATTATTTGAGAAAGATATTTTGAAGCTCTGTCCTCACTGATTTGACACTAAGGAGAGGCCATTAGATCACCCAGTTCAAGAGGGGCAAAAACCATGATCTGCCATACAAACATAGTTACATCACATGAAGAGCAGCACTGCTGTCTTGGCACAAGAGCTTCTGGATGACTGTGCTAAGTCCTGTTTGGAATGGAAAAGGGCTGCCAAGCTAAGGCAGATACCACCAAATAACCCCAAAAGGCAACAGCCTGCCAAGACTTGCCCCACACTGAGCAGAGCCAAAACTCCTCTTTCACTTGTCCAAATTTCCCTTTCTTCTGGACTCAACAAGGTATGTAGGATGTGCAACTCAAACATGCATGTAATTTGAAATGCAGCTAATAAAGGTAAAGCTGATAAAGAAAATACGAGTATTAGGTATTCTCAGACCACCCTGATGGACTGCAGTGTGGATATGTCTTCACTCACAGCCTAAATGCTACAGATGGGCACAACTTCACACTGAGACCACCCCGAGTCTCAACTAGACAACTTTGCAGCAAGTGGCCTGGGTCACCATCCAGCTCCAAAACATCTTTTTCTGTGCTTCTGTGTTCAAAGTGTTTGAAATTAAGGAAGAGCAATTTTTAAAGCTTTAGGTTGGAGTGTGTGTCATGCCCAAGGGCACAATGTGAGGGTCATTCAAGGGCATCAAGCCAGCTGGGAGAGAGCTGGCTTGCTCTGCTCACCACCCTAGCCAACCTTGCCATAGGCCATACCCACACCATCCAGAAAAAAATGCTTAACTGTGCCTGAGCTATGTACAGTCAACTGAGCCTGCATTTCCTCTTGGAGGAAAGTAACTGATTTATTCAGGGAGCAAAACTAGCTTAAGTGGATGGCTGAGGCCCAGAAGTAAAACACAGACCATTTCTGAGCCAGATTGACAGTGTAAACTACCCTCAACCACCCCTGTTACTTGTACTTTTATTATACCTTTAAGCAACTTGTGCAATAATGACAAAATTATGCAAGCATAAGAAGCATTCCAGTATACCTTTCAGACAGTGTTTATCACCTAAAGAAAACAGTCAAATACATTACCTTATTTAAATTTCATGATTATGCATTACAAATCACCAGGCAACCCTGATATGAAACTATCAAGGTTCAGTCAATATTATAAAGCTGTTATCAGCTGTAGGTACAAAGCAAACACAAATGCATACCTCTATTTCTCGAATATATGTATATTCCAAAAGAAAGTACTTTTTGACTGATGATCAAAATGCAGTAAGCTATATTGGCAGAGAACACTGGCATAACATTACTCATCAATATAGAANACAACCCACCCCACAATCATTTCCTAACCAATGGCACTGTATCACTGAAACTGGCTGACTTGGGGAGAGAATGCTGCAACATAAAATCAATCTCAAGAAAGCACTACTGTATCTACTTAAGGAAATTTCAGGAGACTGAGGCTGGCTGAAAGGCTGTCCACATAGATGAGAAAGGAGACTGCTCCCTGACAACACATGGCCCAATACTGGGGGGAGGCGGTGCTAAAACCAACCTGCCAATACTGCAGTCCATCTTCTGCTCTGAGCTGTGCTGAGGATCTGATTTTTGGCAGGGTAGGAAGTGAGGCAGAAGGAGCAGTGATTTGCACAGTGCTGTCCTTGTTTCCATGACACTTGCTTTTATAACTTGTGCTCCTGGAGGTAAAAGGCACAATTTGGACTTAACAGCTGACAACTCAGCAGTTCTCTGCCCGTGGGATAAGGGAAAGCTGGTGCTGTTGTAGCAACAGTTGACCTCACTCCAGTGCCAGCTCCAGACAGTGCATAGAAAGGAGGGGGGGGACATATGCCCTTCAAAACCTTGCACCCTGACCAACATTCATATTAATGGCTTAGGAGTTATTTTTAGCCTAAGCACTTTATGCTTACAGTGAAACCTGCTACTAGGAATTATTCCAAGAGACAGCAGCAGGGAAAGGCAGACAGCAGCAAAGTGGCAAAAGCCCCTGTTGAGCTTCTGGTGCTTGCAGGAGTTCAAGGACCTTATGGACACACAGCAGCAGGGAACTCAGAGTCTGTAAATGCAGGGACTGAAAATTTTCCAGAGGAAGGAGGATAGCAGTGAGCAGCAAAATAATTATTACGTGTATGAAAAACAGTCCCCAGATACATTTCTAAGGGACAGATAAGAACTTCCAAAGAGAATTTATTCTAAATAAAATCTGTTAGGTTGTAAGTCAGTAAGGAAAGAATGCAAAGAACACAGGAGACTTTTGTGTCTTCTAGTGATAGAAATCCTAGCTGCCCCTCAATTCCTCAAAATACAGGTAAGAAAACAGGTCTGTTCATCTGGGAATTTTTATGGCCCTCATCAATGCCATGCTAATGGCGCTGGAAGAAATCCATGTGATTCTGGAAGATGATACCTGAAGACATTTAAGCATATATAAAGCCCAAACTTTTGATGCTTCAACCTAAAAGAGGCATGTTCAAAAATCCCACTTAGCTGCAGGTAAATATTAGAGAGGAAGAAGAAAATAAAAGTAGAGGTGATGATAAGTTTTGTAGGCATCAGCATGCATAGAGGCAGTCTCATCTTAGACAGTACCAACCACTTGCCTGATGCTTAAACACTCAAGATCCACAAAGCAATTACTCCCTGCTCGTATCTGCTGATAAAATGAGCACAAAACCAAAGAATAAGGTTCCAAAGAAAAAAGCTGTTGATTTTGTTTAAAGACACGGGAGAAGAAAGCAGCACTAATGTTCCTTTTTCTGAGGCAACCTAAGTCTTGCAAGTCAACCCAAGTCTGCAGCACTTGCAAGGGTATCAGAAACAGCTCAGGCTACTCAAAGTGATAGATAGGTCAGGATGGAGACTTGTGCAGCTCTTCTGTCAATGGTAATTCTCTCTGAAGCTTAAGTAACCACTGGCCCAGTGCAACACTCATGTCCTTGTGAGAGGGCACTCACTGGAAGTGTAGGATGGTGGTCTCTAGATCTTGGTCCCAAGGATTATTTTAATCTTTTACATTAAACTGTTTATGGAACAAAATGTATCAACCAGCTTTGGAGCACAAAGCACTTCTCAAGTCTTATCTAGAAGCAGTTTATTTTTCTTACTTTTAGACAGAAATTTGATGCCTACCAGTCAAGAAGTAATTGTAACTACATCTCAGGGGGAAAGAAAAATATAATCCATCTGCATCAGCCTTGTAATATACAGAACTCTGCAAGACAGAGTCAGTATTTACAAACATCTAGGTTGCTTATATACATCTTTTCATAAAGCACAAAATTAGCTGTCAGACACTCCTTGCATTAAGCAATCCAACACTCATGCTCTAAAATAACTGCTTCTAATACATTTAGAGATCCTTTTCTAGCTTACCTATGGATGTTAATAAATTCAAATATTTTCAAAAATTTTTCTAAAGCCCTGAGCTGCATGACACTGAAACAATGTTATGGCCAGAAACTGAAACTCAACAAGCTCTTGAAATTAAAGTCCTATGAATACCAGCTAGAGTAGCACCAGCACCAGCAGCTTTGCCACCTGTGAAAAAGTCTCCCTCTGTTTGAGACAAGCATATCCACCTCTACGGCTGTTCCCGTGTATTCCTGATTTGCCTTCGGCAGTTTGTGAGAATGCCCTCACCTAAAGGTTAGGTCTCTCCCTTTCCTCAGCACACCTGTAAAGGGATTTTGCACATTCTTAGATAATGCTTGCCACTGGTTGCTCTAAGTGACTAAAGTGGCGTGTTTGGAGAACGCACAATGGAAACTGTTATCACTTAGTAATGCTGATAAAAGTTTGAATAGGTGAAACAGCGATAAGATGAAAGGATGCTTAGTAAACAGAAAGCAAACAAAATCAGGTGATATACTGACTCCCTAAAAGTTATGTTCCAAACCAGCTCAAATTTAGCGACTTTTAAGCTTTCCTTTTGTAAGCTTCTGCAACATTCTCCAGGGCAGACCACAGCCCTGCAGTCTACTAACCGTAGTCCGCCTATTCTTAGACCTCTCCGAAGTAAACTGCAAACCTCTCTCCAGCTAATGGCCAGCAACTGATGCTGAGAAACACCAGCCAAGTGCAGATATAGTGCTTGCTACTCATTTTGGGAAACACTCATAGCATTTGCTTCTGTCTCTTCCACATCCACATCCTTTCCCTCATTAAAGATAATTTTTGTTTTGATCTTGATTCAAATTGTGGCCAAATCCAGGAGACTTCTAGGTTTAGTCTCACCTTTATGTACAAAAATCAACAGAAATCAAAGTTTATCACCACAATCGTGCAGCATAAAATGGTTGATAAGCTAAGGGCAAGCACAGACTTTGTGCAGATCAAGGCATTCATGCATTCTTCCCTACAGGATGTGCAAAGCTTTATATATAGAGCACGTGGGCACTGGCGGATCTACACAAAAAAACCATACTGTCTCAGCTGGCATTGCCACATGCTGATTTGAGAGGGACCATGGCATGACATAGTGTTTAATCTTTCTCACAGCTACTAAACCTGCTTAGTCTTATTAGCAGTCTGGCTTCATACTGTGGAGTTGAACTACTGAGGGTTTAGGAAGAATTTTAAAATTCTTCTACAGCAAGGAGAAAAGGCAGAACGGACTTCCAGGTGAGATGTCAAAGGCAAGTCACACTGCCTTACTTAGGTAACAAGCTGAGTTTCAAATACAGAGAAATCAACCCAATTCCCAGGCTTTCCTGAAGGAAATTTGTCAGGACATGGCCTTGATAATGGAATATAAATATTTTACTATTTTTCACAACAGTAAAATTAAGTGTGAAAGTCAGTCAAAAAGAATCAGAGTGACAATTCCTACACAAGAGCTCACCAACCTCAGTATTAGGTAATTATAATACCTATCCAGATCTTCACTCCCATTCATAGCAAACTTCCCAGGGATTCACCACCAATGACAACTGAAAAAACAAACCATGCAAATAACCAATTCGTACCAAAGTAACACACAGCATGCCAGCACAACACTCAATTCAAATTTACACGCTGAAATTTAACAAGGGAATAACGTTCCTTTCAGAACTGCCTCAAAGGTTTTGAGAGATTGCTTTCAAACACTGTATCTACACACATCAGAAATTCAATCACTCAAAACAGACACAGCTGCTGCTGTGCCAGAGTCCCTGCACAGCCAGTCCGCGGCAAGGCGCCCAGCATATCTGGATGCTCCCCAAACACAGAAGGGGCTCTGGGATCCCCTCTTAAGGTCCGCTTTTCAAAACGCTCCTACTTATTTAAAAATAAAATAAAATAAA
>VXBU01007092.1:128951-140323 GCA_013400315.1 Bombycilla garrulus
CCTGCAGCAGCACCCGTCTTGCGGGCTGACGGCGCCCTTGGCCGTGTGGTGGGGGCCGAGGTGCCGGGGCTCCGGCGCTGCAGCTCCGGCGGCGTGGCTGGGTCCCCAGCGGGCTGCGGCCAGTGTGCTCCGGGGAGGATGACGGCGCGTATCTCGTCTGAGCCTTTCGGGTCTTCTCCGTGACACGGCCAAATACCCTTTATAGAAAAGTACCTTCCATACTTTCAGCGCTGCCAGACCTCCATGTGGGCCTGACCTCACAGACACAGGCGATTCTTGATTCATTTTATCTTTGTATTTGCCACTTGTTTTTGAGGTCAGAGAGTTGACCTTCAACATTTCTTTAAAGCCACAACTGTTGCATGTCAGCCTCTCTTTTAAATTAAACTTGAAATCCTCACAATCCCACAGTCTCAAGAGTCGGGCAATTTGAAAAAAAACAAAAAATGCCACGAGACCCATAAAATCAGAAGAGCTGGCAAGCCTGTGGCTCCTCTCTTGTGCCCCAGTCAACCACAGGAGAATGGGGAGAAAAAGAGATTGCTGGATTTTCCTTGTATTTTTCTGCTTGTATTTTCTTAGTGGAGTTTTCCAGGCTGCTGCAGATTGCTTGTCTCACAACCCAAATGCTAGAGAACTGCAAATACTTGCACGGAATCCCTGTGCCAGACTTACGTCCCATGATGGCTAAGTATATGATTTCAGGTCCCCAAATTCAGACTCTTCTGCCATCCTGCACATTGCCTGCACCATCTAAGTGAATACAGGCTATTCTGTAGAGAAGAAATCTGCTATTTTTCTATCTCCCTTCCAACATTTTTACTTGTGCAAACAGAACTGGTGCTTCAGTAGACCAGCAAGATGCATGTGAACCTTGTGGTTCAGTCATTTATTAAGATATGTGACTTCAGATCTGTTCTAGCTCAAGAACATACTTGACTTCAGGCCCTGAACTCTGAGACACTTGTCTGTGTGTTGGCCTGTATCATCTCAAGAAGAAGGACTGAGTCTCCTTATACCCCTACCATTCCCGGATTATTTTAAACCTGATTTGAAAAGAGGCCATGGGCTGTGAATTGCAAGCAGAATATTGAAGCACATTGAAACACTCACAACTCCAAGAATGGACAGACTTTAAGGCAAGACCCCTATTAAGGGTCTTCTATTTGGTAGGTTTAAGCAGTCACCTTTCCAGCACATAAGTCATCCTTTCACAGTACCGAATCTCATCCTTTCACAGTACCGAATCTCTCCTCACTGGAAAGGCTGCTGGATGGCTAATTCTGTGATGAAGACTTCACTGCAGGCATAAAGAGGTGAGCTGCCTAAGAACATTTCCCCATTTAGTTCCTATTCTAGCTCAGAAGACCTTATACTTTCATGCAAAAGCAGCCAAATCACAGTGAATCTGGGAATACCCATAGCTCCACAAGGTTTGAGGAGAAGGTGGACATTTCATTGTGCACACCTGTTCAAGGGAGGACTGGCTCTCTTTGTTTCCAGATCTCATTAACTGGAGTCTGATGCCTTCTCTAAAGTCTGCATTTAAGTTTCATGAGGATATAGCATGCACTTTGTGCTGTGGGTTACACACACAAATGCAGGTTTTCATCCATGAAAATGACACAACTGTCTTTAAAGGGCATTGAAAATGTTAAATGAAATTGTACCACCTTCCTTGTCTGCAGCTCACACTATTTCAACCTTAGTAAAAGCTCACAGGCATCTCACTTGTCAGAATGCCCTGTACCATGTACATGTTACCATCTGTAGTGGTAAAAGATTTGGCAAATTTTCTAAATCACAAAACCAAGCAACAATAAT
Source organism: Bombycilla garrulus (assembly GCA_013400315.1). NCBI lineage: Eukaryota > Metazoa > Chordata > Aves > Passeriformes > Bombycillidae > Bombycilla > Bombycilla garrulus. The sequence goes on from VXBU01007092.1 coordinate 130,776, forward strand.
TTTTACTATTTTCTCTTTTTAATTAGCCAGATAGCTTCCCTGTAATTCACAGACATTTCATAGGAGCTGTGTGTGTTTGAGTTTTTTTAAAGCAGAAAAGTGTGATTGTGAAATTAGAACAAAACAGAAGTATGGATTTGTTCTAATTAAGCTGTTTTAATCTTTTGATATTGAGGTAATATTGAGTAATGAGTCAATTTTCATTGACTCAATTGGAAGTTAAGAGACAGGAATTTCTAGGTCTGGTACAATTTATGTCAAGTCTGTATAGCACAAGTTTCAAGATGATAAGACTACAGATGGTTGATAGCAGTTATCTCTTTTTTTATACAGTAAAATATGTTAATTTTAATATAAAAATCCCCTAGATAAATGAGTGGCCTAATAACTCTGTTACTTCTAATCTGCAGTAAATATGCTGTGCAGGCATCAAGTCTCATCATGACGTCTTCTCCATAAAATATCATAGCTGCTATATTTTATGAGGAAATTTATCTGCATAGAGTACATACACGAAGGATATTTATTTTGTTTCCTGCCTTATCTTTGTTTTCCAGAAAAGTGAAGGACAGATGCTGGAACACACAACTGTGTCTTTATATAGTCAGTGCAGGATCTTGTCATTGATGTCAACAGCAGAAGGGCTGTGCCTTTCAACACTAATATTTTGGACATTGACAGGGAGAGGTTTAAGTCTCTACAGAAAGTAGGTTAGCTTCAGTTTATCTTAGTCTATCTCAGGGCTTAGTATTACTTAGAGAACAACAGATCTGCTGTGTAAGTCAGAAAAAAGTTCTTGAGGCATGTAATCCCAAATGAAAGTGAGAAGTGCAGCTAGGACATTTTCATTAATGAGAATTTCCTGGAGCCATTTAGTCTTGTGTTTAAGGGTGTGTTGGTTATTTATGGCAGAGAAAAGGAACGGATGTGTTGATGTTCTGGAACTTTTCCTTTGTGCATTGTTTCCCATTTCACAGTTGTATTTGGCACCCACTTTCCTCCAGCCAATAAAGAATATTAAAGAACTTCCTTTGCTTGTTGTGTGCACATTTTACAAACCATATAGTTTAACCAGAAGTTTGAAAGGTGGTACTTCTGCCAGCATTTACAAAATCCTGAAATTGCAAATATATAGTATTGCCAGCAAAGGTCTGCCAATGGTTGTTTTTATGTGCTATCTGTTCCTGTTTTCTTTAAAACAAAATTGTATAATACAATCAACAAAGCAAATTTGGGTCTGACTGCATGTGTTCAGGAAGGCCAATAACAAAATTCAGATTGGCTGTGATAAACACAGGAGTAACCTCTGCTCATGCCAAGAATAACCTTGAGTACTGGGGATAGTGCATGTATTTTTGTGCACTTACAAAGCAACTGTTCTTTCCTATGAAGTCTCAGTGGAAGCATCTCTTGTTGTCCAGCTAACACAGAGCTTTTCTTGGAAATGAGGACACTTACCCCAGGGAAATAAACTCTTGGTAATTAATAATTTTCAAATATAGAGCATTTTCTTCTTCATTAAAGACCTATGTCTGTAAAACCAGGGACATATTGGCAGTATATTGCTAAAGGGTTTAAAGAAATTCCCTGGTCTCTCTTGTCTGCAGGGAAACCATGTAGCCCATTGTGGTTTTTGTGTTTGCAGGGAGAAGCAATGAAGGACTTTGATCTAGTGACTTGCACTAACTTTGATAGTGCCATGAATTTAAAAAGAAATGTGAAGAAAAACACTTCTTGCCAAACCCAGTTAAATTTAATGCACTCACATTCCTTTCACTGGGAAAAAAATCTACCTCAGATGCCTGGGAAATACATGGTGTTGAAATACTGGATTCACAGCCAGTAATGGGACCCTTATTGTTGGCAGTGAAAGCAAAGCTTCTCCCATGCATTACAGAGGTGATAGGAGATTGATTATATTGCCACACATTGCCAAATGCCAAGATCTTTGTGTCTAACCAGGGCATTTGTGTATAGGTCAGAGGACCAGGGTATCAGCTCTTGAGTCTTCAGTGAGTACTTTGGGTCCATCTTCACTGGCAACTACAAACAATTCTTTTGAACAGGTCTTTTATATCTTCCTGAGCCAAGCAGCTGTATAATGATCTTGCCTCAGACCCTTCCTTGCCTTTGGAAAAGTTTCTACCCATCACTTTATAGCCTCATTTTCATATCTTTATGGCTACTGTCTGCCCTCCTGATGAGAAGGTGTCATCTGAGCTCATGTTATCAGAGCACAGTTTTTTTGGGTGTGACAAGTAGCCTGTGCTAAGGGAACTGAACTTTTGGTCTTATCTTGTGATCTTGATGTAACCTGCACACTCCTCACCACTCCTTGATTTGACAAGTACAGTCACTCATGGCCACTGTGTCCAGTAGTGCTCATTCTATCTCCCGACCTGCTCATGTCTCCCACAAGCAGGCATTTCCATTTGTATTTCATTCAGCTAAGTCTTAATATCTCAGCTAAACATGTCTACAGAGGCTACAATGAACTGGTGCCTGAGAAGGGATGTGGTGCTTGAGTTCCCCTGCTACAACAATCTCCATGCTGTAACCAATTAACAGCTGTGGGCCTGCTTTTCAATCTAAGGACTCATGCCATCCTTGTGCAGGTGGTTATACTGCAGTGTAAAGTACAGCACATGCTTAATCATCATGTTGGATGCATCATATTGCTGAGTCTAATACAGTAGCATGAGAGGTCAGTTGTTGAGATGGGGATAGAGGACACAGAATAGTTCTTGGGAAGGAGTAAATGAATATACATTTCTGAAGAAACACTAACAAATGGTAACATTCTTGCTGATTGTGGAAGAGTTGGTGGAATCAGTCCTAGAACAAAGTGTGATTTATGGGTATGAAATTGAAGAAGCTTATTTTGTACAGTAGTGGAAGGGCCTAATTACATCAGAAAAAAGGATTTATGAGAGTCAGAAACAATTTAGATTTGTAATAGCCAGAGAAGCATGGAAATCTGAAAATAAAAGATACCAAGAACATCTCAGACATTCATATGCTTGTAATTTTACAAGGCCCTTCACTGGCTCCCTGACAGCAGCATATCACATTCAAACATCCTATCATGTTTTGTGCCACTTTAACTATGCTTATGATTTCACGGCTCTGTTGCTGTTGTGTTGGCTCTATTTCCAGTGTAGTGCCTTTCCCGTCAGTCACATTTTTCTGATCACCAATTTGTCAGCTAGATATTGCCATGCTTTATCTATTTCTAAGAGATCTCACTGAGGTCTTAGTAAGTTGTTGCTTCAGATTTTCTGTGCATCAGTCCATGGCCTGAACATGTCTGATGAATGTTGGATGAATTTGAAGTACTCTAAGCTGTTATGAACTTTAGATGCACTCCAGACCTGATCTCCACATCAACAGGAGTCATTCAACCAGAATTCATGTAACTCAAGCTGAGCTGCCAGTTTCAGTGAATCCCAAGTAAGTCACTAGAATTTTCAAAATTCTCCTTGCACAAGGCTTCCAGGCAGCAACACCTTCTCCCCACATTGAACTGTGTCCAGGGAAAGAAATATGACTTCTCCAGCACTATCTTTGGACAGAGCTGTTAGCCCTGCTTGGAAGTAAATTTCTATGCATCAGCGTAGAAGTAGTGAGACAAAGACAGGTCAGCTAGAGAGGAGGTACAGATATGAAACAAATGCTTTTCAGGAGAACAGGAAGTTCTGTATTTACATGGTTCACAGCATTCCTCCTGTCAGTCTTTCCATATAATTTTTCAGATGTGGGTTTCAACACTTCTGGACGCAGTATATCAGAGCTTGGGATGCTATAGTATTAACAATATGCAAATAAGATGCCTCAAGGTGTGACCTTGGAGGATATGGCAAAATGCAGTTATTAGAAGCAACTCTGGCCTTTCTGACTTAAGAAATACTGGGGTTTTTTGTTTGTCTTTCATTTACCCTTTTTAACCACAGTTCTGTTGTAGGCTAATAAAAGGTCTGTATTTGAACACAAACAGACGTGCTAAGTTTAGTAAAGCAGATAATTCCAGCAAGTTTGGAAGTCAGATTGAAAGAAGTGTTCATAATAGCAGGCAATTGTTTTCATTAAGTTAATTATTGCAGCAAATTCTGTATCTATTGTAGGAGTTTCCATCAAGGTGGTCCTATTTTTGTTCTCAGCTTTGTTTTTATTATTACAAAAATAACTCTATAATGACATACAGTTCTAACCTAACATCAACTTAATTATGTATCTGTGTACATCCTTACATCCTCCAGTCTGGTGCTTGAAAACAAGCACTTTTGTTTTCAGTAATTTGAAGACTAATGGCAATTTTAATTTGCCTCTGCATAACCTGGTAAAGCCAAAGGAACTGCCTGCATGGGGCCTGATTTGGTGTAGCATCAGCGTTGCAAGGGTGAGCTTCTTCAGAGAACAATTTTCTGCAAAATGCTTTTTAGAACACATGTGGATAGCAGTGGAGACACCAGAAATATATGTACATGTTGAAAGTTGTGTGACTAAGTGTGCTTTGTCTTGTTCCCATTCTTGAGCAAGTTGGATATCTAGGAAGCTTCATTCCCTTCTGGGGTGACATGAGGTGCAGACCTACCCGGTGTCATATTTGCCAGCACTGAGCCAAAATGGAATCACATTCACACTTGTCTCTGTTCTGTCCTCCCTGCTCTGAAACACAGCTCACCTGGAAGGCTGCAAAGCACATTCTTCAGACAGGTGCTGTGAGTGCATGAGGCACAGGTTCATGCATGTTAATGATTTGATGCATGTCTTGACCTAGGTTAGGGTTTGGCAGGTACTTTTTCTGCCACCAGTATGAACTTCAGCATCTGTCATGTGTTCTCTTATTCTGTGATCCTGTATTGTGTTAACATAATGCTTTGCATTGCATACATCCACACAGTAACACAGATTGAGAAAACAATTACTTATTTTTCTTTTTTCTTTTTTTTCTTCTTTTTCTTCTTTTTTCTTNTGTGAGCTACACTGAGTACAAACATCAAGCCTCTGGAAGGCTGGTAGGAGGTAGGAATAAACAGGAATAAACAGCCAGGGGCAAAGGTTAAAGGGCTATAGGGCTGGAATTAACATCCAAGGGCAGAAGCTGAAGGAGCACTCCTGCTGTGTGTCAAACCACAGTCCTGGGCTCTAGGCTGATCTTAGTCTGGTGGAGGTGCTGACTTCAAACTTCAGCTTTGCACCTTAACCATTAGATTGGAGTATTTCAGGCACAGCCAGGTGTTGCAATCTTTGAGCCTCTAGCAAGGCCTCCGTGGAGAGAAAATGCATCGTCATGTACTAAACTCTACTTCCTAAGACCCTCTGTTATCTCCCTGTAACACTATTGGCTACATTCCAGAAACCCAAAGGCTATAGGTCAACTCACCAAGACCCCAGACTATTGGCTAGTCTTCCCAATCCTACCTAACCCTATAAAAATCCCTACTTTTGCCCACTTCGGCAGAAGACGCCGTTCCTGGACCCCTTCACGGAACCCCCAATAAAGACTTCGTGGAATGCGCCGCTCAGCTCTTCTCGTCTCTTCACCCCTGAGCTAGCAAAGCAACTACCTGGCAAGCTGCGAGCTGAGATCACTGAGAGCTGAAATCACCAAGAGCTGAACCGCCTGATAGACTCAGGCTGAGCTTGCCAGAATAGTCCGCGGCTAGGGCGTCTGCTGGAGATCTCTGGGACAAGAGCTGCTCCTGGGACCGAGACCGGGACCTCGCTGTGCAGGCTAGCTAAAGCGGTACCAGGGGTCTGACTGCCACCCAGGCAGGCCACCCGGGCAAGGCCGGCAACCCCCTGTCACCGTTTTAGCCAGAGACTCAAGCACACTTGCAATAGACAGGATGAACTGACAGTAGAACCCTGAGGAAAAAAAGGAACTTTTCTTCTGTCCATTGTCTGACACATCATAGTGGAGGGAGGTGAGCTGTGACCCTAGTTGCAAAGGTCATCTGGACTCTGCTCTTTGTGAGTCCTCGTCTGAGCATGACAGCAGTGCTCACCCTCCACAAAACTCTATAACAGATTCACTTGGATGCCCACTGGAACAGGGAAACAAACTTGCCTGGGAGGACTACCTGCCTTTGAGGAGAGCATATATGTCAGAAGCTTTTATTAGGCGCCTATCTGCAATTTTAGAGGTAGTTCTAAACACCAGTAAGGTAGTTCTAAACACCAGGCACGCTGGCTGTTGCAATCTCTTAGTACGGAATGCCTCTTCAGCCTGTGCCTGTTCCCTGTTTAATGCACAGGGCTGCTGTGAGATGCAGCCTGTGGCTGAACATGCTGCCTTATAGACACTGCAGCACTTGGCACTTTGATGTTCCTCATAACATGAATAGGCTGCTAGCTCTCTGTCACTTTAATGAAAATTGTAAACTTAAAAGTCAAGGTCCCGACACACTCTCTGTTGAACCCAAAATGTATAATAAAAAAATCCACATAGGCATCTAATGAACAGGGGAAAAGGGTCACAGGAAGCAACCTGCTGAGCACAGAGTACTTGTTCAAGCCAAAAGGAAATTCCTGTTGTTTCATTTGTTTTCTCAGTTTTGCTTTCCTCTACATAGTTCTACAAGCTGAGGTTTTGTTGTCTTTCGACTTTTGTGTACCAAGGCAGAAGTTCCACCATGCCATGTTGCAGACCCCTGGCCTTAAGTGCAGTCTTCCCTCTCATGCCTGTAGTTGTCAAAACTGATGCCAAAGAGGACTCTAAAAATTTCAGCCTGTTAGGATGTAGAATATACACACAGTGTGAAGTATATTCTCCATTTAGATGGAGTCTCGTCTGGCTTTGTAGATGATAGTATTAACATCAATCTTTTCTGTCACATCTTGCCCTACCTTCTCAACAGTTCTACTGAAGCCTCACTTAATTGGCATTTGTGGCCCTGAAACCCTCTCTTAGATTTAAGCACCAAGGAAATTTGTTTCTCTGTAGTCACAAGGGAGAAACAACAAATACCATCATAAATATTCATACAGGCTTTAAAGGCTAGATTGAGAAGTGGAAGAGCTGGAATGCAATGGGAAGGGGTGCTCCAGAAGTTTTTTTGTGCCCCCACGGTGCTCTGGCCGCCTCTTTAGGCTAGAGGGCACTGTCCACTCTGGTTTTGAAGCATGGACATCCCTTAAAAACCAGCAGGGAAGCAGTGGAGGCAGAAAGGGCTGAAGCAGGAGTGAAGGTGCTTGTGCAAACAGTAGCGCCTGGATAGGGAGTGGGATGTGCAAACCTCTGGTCCCTGCTCCAGGACATGCTTTTATTTTCGTTGTATTCGGGTGCAGAAACCGTGCGTTTTTCACACAGAACAGTGAGGCTTTCTCAGAAAACTGGGAAGAAACTTGTATTAGCCCCTGACAGTCACACTATGATTCACCCTGTCCCTTGTTACAGACAGCAACCTTGACAACTCTCTTGTGCAATCCTACCACTTTCCCGGACTTCACGGGAACACAACCCTTTGTGTTGAGCTATTTCAGAAAGGCCTGACTCCTCCCACCCGCAGAAGAGAAAGCCTGGACAGAAAGACTTGCTGAAACTCCCACTTCTTCTGCACTAACGTAATCTGTGCCATTAACACGTTTTCTTCTGACGTCCAAGTGGTAAAAGCTTCTCCCTAGCCTTCCCCATTTCCAGAGGAGGCAGGAGTTACAGTAGCCGTGGGTTTGTGCCAGTCAAAGCTCTGCTGCAGTGAGAAAAGGTGACTCTTGGGAATTAAGAGCTGGTTATTCTGTTTCCAGCTAGGAGTACAGGGCAGCCCTGTCCTGCAGTGATAGCAGAGCAAGCATCTCACAGCTCCAGCGCCCACAGCCCCAGAGAGCGGTGCTGGTATTAGGAGACAAGCTTATATGCTGCACAGATGACAGTGGTTGCATAAATCATTGCTTTTTTTGGCAAGAAGTAGTTGCCAGAGAGACTGCAGGCTGCTGTTATTGCACATGGATGTGCAGTCTGTTCTGGTAGTGCAACTGGCTCTGACTCCCCAAAGAGGGAGTGTACCAAAGGCTTCAGGGGGAATTTGTACCGGTTGGCCTGTGGGAAGGGTTCTCACAGCTGGTAAGGAGAAGTACAGCAATAACTCTGCTTCCAAAGGGAGCTACTCAGCACAGTCTCAGATCGACCCAGAAACAGGCATTTCAGTTTTAGAAGAGAAAATCTGGGGGCAGTCTTACCTTAAACACCAAAAAAGTTAGGTTTGCTAACTACTACAACTGTGCAAATACTATTGCCTCTCTATTTCTCTCCTTGTTTTGACTGGATAGTGTTTTTTTCCTTTTTTTGTTCTTCCTTCCCCTCCCCTTTGCTCTTTTGTTTAATTATTCTGAAACTGGCTAAAAGCTACTCTACCACTTTCTTATGAAGGTCTATAGTCTGTGGTGCCAAGTGTAATAGAAATTTCCAAGGACCTCATTCTATCCTGCAGCAGTCAAATGTGATGCTATTCTTACCATTTGAGATAAACCACAAGATGCAGAACCAACCCACTAAATAGGCTCCCAGAGATGCCTTAAATTTTCTTCTCTAATTTCAGTGCTCTACAGAGAAATAACTTTCACAGGAAATCTCTGTGCTGGAAACAAAGGGGAAGCACGGCACTCTAAAGATTAGAGAGAAAGGGTTATCTTTGTGTTTAGCTAGTCATTTGCAGCTTACAGCAGTTTGGAAAGATAAAGCTATGTAACTGTTAAATTTTATTGAGGGACATAAACCAGCTCCATATTTACTAACATGTATATTTAATATCAAATCTAACCAGACAAAATGACAAATCCCTTGCCTTTGATATCTTCAGGAGCATATCAGGCCTGTGCAAACCTCTGCTGTCAGTTTTAGTGGGAAAAGAACTCTATACCATGTGACCTATACCTTCACAAAACTTTTCCTGAAAAAGATGAACAGAGCAGAGATGATAACTTTGACATTGTCACTAGAAAGATTGTTATTTTGTGACTATTTCTTCCCCATAATTTTTATTCCTAAAAGCCAATTAATGATGTTTAAAGGGTGTTTGTTAATGCTTGCTTTGGAAAAAAATGTAATTAACACATCATTTGTGATTTTCAATTATGCTTTTGAAATTAATGCAACACTGAATAATATTTGCAAGTTTCAAAATCAATACATTTTGATTTTTCTTGAAGGGTTTTATGCATGAAAACCTCTTTTGTTAGTCAAAATGAAAACAACATTGGGCAACTTCTGTATATTCTTGATAAATTAGTAATAATTGCTGATCAATCTATATCCAAAATGCAATCAATATCCAAATTTCACATATCACTTCTGTTACAAAGTTTTNCAGAAAGAGAGGCAATGAATGTTCTACCAAGGGACTATATTCTTCAACATTTTACTTTTCCAGTCTATGGTTTTTTTAACCTTCAAAATCTCCTATTTAGGCCTAATAGGTTCTGAAGAATGAACCTATAGCAACTAAAATAATCCAAAATTGTTTAGATAATGAAGAATCTGTGGCATTGAATGAACAGAAGAGGACCTCCATGACACTTTTTATGTGACTCCTTCATCCAAGATCCTGACG
>VXBU01007092.1:140768-190476 GCA_013400315.1 Bombycilla garrulus
AAAAAAAAAAAAAAAACCCAAACCAAACAAACAAACAAAAAAAAAGCCAAAAACAAAAAAGCCCCCCCAAAAACTAACAAAACAAACAAACAAACAAACAAACAAAACCAAAACTAAAAACAAACAGGAAAAAGCATTTTCTCTACCTCAAACTTTTGCTAGGAGGACTTTTCTGACACAAATTTGTGAAGGTCTGTATAGCCAACAAACAAATAAATGAGCAGGAAGAGAAAGGTGCATGGAAAAAGAAGTCACTGCAGAAAGACTTGTTAAATGAGAGCTCCTATGAGTGCTGGCTGAAAGAAACAGGAAGTTAGGAGCAGGGGAAGAGTGGAAACATTACCTGTAAGGCTCATATAAAAGCTACCAGGAATGACATGAATCTTAGAAATATCCTAGATTCAAAGTATAACTCCTGAGCACCGAGCAGGTGCTCAATGCCACATTTTGCTTTCAACCTGAATGGTTACTACGACAGCCCAAAGAGCTGGCAACTGAACTGAAAACTTAAATACAGAGTATCCAGTCTTCATCTACATGTCTTGTATAAGTTATTTTGAAGAGATTTTGGGGTTTTGCTCTGCTTCACTCAAATGATTTACAAATGTCAGCATATATGACATGAGAAGTAATTTTCACAGGCAATGTCTGCATTGGAAACAATAATTGGATAGTATGGGGCTGTAGTGGTTAAGGTGCAAAGATGGAAGATCACTCACAGGACAGTGGCCACAGATTTACAAATCCAGTGACTACTGAAATCTGGCATCAAATATTGTTAAGCTTTTTCCACTGAGCTCTGCCGAACAGGATAATCACCGTAAAAACAAGGACGTGAATTTTAAAATGGGTGAGCTCTCACTGCTGATATTTGTTTCTGCAATCACCAGCTAACAGTTTTGAGTTGAGATCCACCTTCTGAAATAATGTGAAAATGCTTAAATAAGAAAACCAAGCAACAAGGAACAGAGGGGGAGTAAAAGAGGGACAAATACACCCAAATACACCTGTCACCAAGTTTTGAATACAACCATTTTCATATTAGAACAAATAAAATGTATTTTAAAATAATTTTAAACAGTATTAAATGTCCATANAAAAATGCCTTTAAAAGACACTCATATTATACATGAAGATTATTAGAAAGATTGTTAACATGAATGGTTTATTAAATGATGTTTATGCTGTTTATTTCCTATTTAAAATAGAAGTGTAGAGCGTATTTTGTAAAAGTCTATCAACTCACATAGAAATGTCAATGATAACATGACCTTGAACTTGTAAGAGGGTGAAAAACCTTTCCTGAAGTCCTTGATCTGAAAATCGTGAGCTGTTCAAGGTTCATTTGTTTGAGAGATTATGCCTGCAGCAACAGATGGAACCTCCTGAGGAAGCCTGAGTATATTCAAAAGCTTCCGAGTGATTCCAGTAAAAGTCCTTGTACAGAAAGTTCCAGCTCACTTCTTGTTTACTTGCTTAGCTGCTGTAGAGGAGTCACATAGGATTTCCCTAACAAATCACATGTTCTCATATTGCGGCATCCTTGAGCCAAATGCATAGAAAACCTTCGGTAACCTTTTCTTCTTCAATATACAAAGGGAGAAATAATCTGTTTTCAACATTTTTGGCCCCTGCATTACATAGACGATGGCCAAATAATGACCTATTTCAGCTTATTTCCTCCTGCACTCTGAACAGTATCTATATAATTTTCCCTTAACAGTCTAGAATTTATAAGAGGGTTATAGATGTAGTAACTTAACATGAATGTAGGTTTACAATTTTGAGTATTAGTTCCCAGGAAATTACTCTGTTCCAGATGCTGTGTGCTATTTTCCTGCACCTACTGAGAGACAAACAGAACTGAGGCTGGAAGAGACTTTGAAAGAGTTTTTGGAAAGTCTCGCTTCCAGTATCTGCTTCTTTCTTAGGCAGTTCAAAGTCACACATAGCCTCACCCTTGAGCATTTGGCTTTCATAACTAATTCTCTGAGAACTGAGTGCAAGTGCCTTCACTCAGTGTTCTTATTGCAAAAAATGCCTAAAGATAGCCAATACAAAACCAGAACAACACAGATTTCTCCAGATTTCTCCAGATTTCTACTAGAATGTTTTAAGTTGAATACTTGTCATGGGAAGGGGAGATCTGAATTCTAACTGCTGCTCCAAGGACTGTGCCCTGAATTCATTCACTATTTAACATAAATAGCCCTTTAAGCAGGATTAGAACCCAGGGTTCCATTAGTCTATGAAAGTGCTACAATTGCTGAATTAGGATCTATTTCCTACTTGGTGAAACCTGAAGTGTTTCTACAGAATGTCTTGGCTTTAAAAAAAGGGGTAACAAAAGACCTCGATTGCCTGTGTCACACACACTGTTTAAGGAATACCTACCTTGTATATGCAGTTTCCTACCAAAATGTGTAGAACACTTTAGGTCACTAGTTTATGAGAGCTGCACTTACACATGAAAGTACCCATGGCATTGAAAATACAATATGTATTCTGACTAATCCTAATAAATTTATCATTTCCAGTTCACACTGTTGTGCTGACTTGTGCAGAAAAATTATATAGGCTTTCCTGTAATATCTGTGAAAGATTTTCATTCCTCTTGTAAAGAAAAGGGATAGCACACTCATAACTCAGGCAAATAGGAGAGAAGGTGATAAGAGCTTCTACTGATGTTTAGGGGCACCAGATTTTTCATTACACTGTTTATTTGTTTTCACTGCTGTTATTTTCACTAAGTTGTGCTCATACCATATGCAAAACAGAACCCAATTTATTCTTTTTAGACAAGTGTTATGAAAAATGTTTTATTTTTTTCATGTTGTGCAGGGTAACTCAGAAAATCTATGATAATGATGGCTTTCTCATCAGTCTTCTTCCACAGAAGGCATTGACACCATTGATACCACAACAACATTGATATTGATAAAATATGTCTTTAAGAACAGCAACCACTCACTCCCGGATTCCACATTAATACTAAAGGCTTTGTTCAAATCTTTCTCATGGAAAAGCTCTCTTTGAATCCAGTAGGCTTTGGATAAGTTTCTTGGATTCTGAGGCCAGAAAGCTTTCTTCACTAACATGGATTCATTAACTTGGACAAGTACCTGCAGAGAAGCCATGATATATTCTCAGTAGGTGACAAAAGTTGCACAAAGAGGAATTTTAGTGATTCAATGATGATAACAGCCTAAATAACTGGTCTATGGCCATACTAGGGGTCAGGGTTGTCTGGTGCAAACTAGGCATCTAATTCTTATGAAACAAATAAAATATTTACTCCATCATATTGTACCTTGAAATACAATCAAAAGAGAAGCTCTAAACTATAAAAAAATGTATTGGAAAATATTCCTTCTCTTCAAAGAATACTTTGCAGCCCAGGTCAATAGTTCAGGCACTCATTTCCAAGGTGATCTGTGCAAGTTTTCAGTACTACACATCCTTCGCACATTTGTCCAGCACTGAAGAGTTAATGTCTTCAGTAGCTTTTTCATTTTTGCAAAGCATAAACTTTGCAAAAACACAACATTTTGTTTAAATAATGTGTTTAGTTCTCCTAACCAACAGAAATTAAAGGTTTTGGAAATCATGTCAAGCTCGCTGTATAGACTGTGCACAAACTTTGTGGTTGCTTTTGTGTCCTCAGTGACTCACACAAAGTTGTTTTTGTATTCTTAAAATATAGATTTAGCTTCAACTTCAGTCTAGGTTTCATAGTAACATTTAATGCAATCTGTCTTCAAATATGGAAGATATTTGTAAAGTAATTTATCTTCTCTCTGTGCCTCTCACTCTTTCCAGAAAGCATTAGTATATCTTTTATTTCTGTATTCAGTTGTAGATAAAACTTAGCAAAAACTAAGCTAAAAAATAATTCTGTTTTCAAATCACTTACAGGAGGGAAATACCCTTCTTTACATTTCCAAGTGCGAGAGTGCCACTTTCTTCAATGGTTTCATGAAAGAATACAGAATATAGAGTTTGGCAATCAATAGTGATGAGCTGCATTTGAGCGGACAAGGACAGTTTATACATTCCTGCTTTAGGTAATTGTAAAGCATCCCTAAGCATGAACATCCAAAATTATTCATGCTCTTGAAGTTATAAAATCACCATTTTTCCCAATTTTGGGCACGTGATATGGTTGCATTAGAAAACTGCAATGTAACTTCATAGCTCATATTGCTGCTGAGGTATTATTTGGCACCAAGCATAATATTTTAAATGCAAGAACCAGGAATATTATTCTTCACTATTGTGTATTTCAGGGCAGAAGTACATGCATTTTTAAATACTTAGGCACAAAGCTAGAAAATAAGTGGGAAAGACCTTTCCTTCATAATGGCAATTAAATCTGGCTTGAAACCCACAGACTGCTTGATAATTCTGGGCAGATGAGCTTCTGCAGTACATAACAAATGATCGGTGAGCTACATCTCAATTTTTGTTAATATTTTCCATCCTGTGTGTGGCCACCCCAGCAGTACAGTGTGCATAATAAGCACAGCTCACTTTTGTGTCAGAGACACCGGGAGCTGGACATTCGCCTCATCTTTTTCAACATGGGGAATATGTTCAAACTTCTGCTTAAGCTGAAGTACAACTGCATAAAATATAAGGCTCCTCCTTTGTTTATTTTGAGACCTAGATGAGTAAACTCAGGAATGATGTAAATGGTGATATGGCTTAGGATCTGGGCTGCTCACCATTTGACAGACTGTAATTGCATGTACTCATCTGTCACACGCTTGTCTCCTATGGCATGTGGGTATGCCTGCGAGACATAAATCTCTGCTGGTGGTCCATTTCATTCCCACATTCTTGCTGCCTGCCTTCCCCCCTTCATGGATTTAGAGAACATAATGACTCATGGCTCCTCAGTTTGCCCCAAACTCCTCCTGCTAGGGTACATTTTTTGTGGAACTGGTCACACATATCAGGAGCACAGTTTTAACTTAGTGTTTCCACTTTACTTCCTTTTCATTGACCACCTCAAGCAGCGGCGGAAGAGCTTTATCCAGATGCTTCTTGGTCTGCCTTGTGTCATCTTAACCACACAATTTGACCACTGAAACTATGGGGATTAAATGACTATTCATGTTTTTTATTGACCCCCCTCCATTATTCCTAATTAATTTTCTTACCCACAAATACTTGAGCAGTATTTTATTTCTGAATTTATTTAATTTGTCTTTTTAGTAAATGACCACGTGTCACTTCTATGTAAAACAAGATTAATTAAAATTGTCTAGTATATTCTAAATTCTGGTATTCTGATTTAAAAATAAAGTAACATATGTTCCTAATACATTCACTTTCTCAGACTGAAATTCTGATTGTCAATAATCTGAGGTATTTTAACTGCCAGTGTTCTGGTCTCTACAATTATCAGCTGATAGAGAAGCTTGTCTAAAATTCTTTTATCTGAGTTGGCTTTATCTTCATTTATCTTAAGTTCCATTTTTCTTTCTACTTCCTTGAGGTATCCAGTTATCCTTTGTATCTTATTTTCTTTCTTCTGCAAGAACCGAAATTACTAGTGACATCAGAGGGACTAGTGAAGGTCACTTAAATTCTGTTCCTCCAGAAAATTTCACTGTTATGCTATGACTCCTGGGACATCTTAAGAAGACAGAATGAAATCAGTCTTTCTGTGTACTCCCATTCCAATTTTCCAGAAACCACATTTCTATTTAGCTGTTCTCTTCTGTGTAAGGGAAAGGTGTATACAATGTTGCAAATGGATACAATGAGTAGGAAGTTTTATGACACTTATTACTGTTTATTTCAACACTTTTTAAAAAATGCTGGAGAAAAACTATTTACAGTACAACAAAATCAGTTTCTATAGCCTTTAATCTATCTTATCCCACTATCCCACAAAGCTTTTTCCATCATCTCTCTAGTTACAATTACTTGGTTCTAAAATTCCCCACACTTCATTCTTTTTTCTTGATGCCTTTTAAATTTCTTATAAACTTATCTTCCTCAAAAAGCTCACCTGTCTTTAACATATCTATACTAAGAAAGTCACTAAAAACTCCCTCCATCTCTCCCTGTGTCCATAACTGCTTTCTTGCTATCACACTCACAGCTGATCTTGTCTCCATATGTTGCGGCTTTCATAAAATACTCCCATATTATGGGCATTTTCCTGTTTTTTCATTTGTTTCACCAAATCCTGAAAACTCTGCATGGTCCTCTAGGTGCTTTTTTGCCTTATCATCCTTATATCACACTTAGCATGAGACCAGCCTGGGGGTTCTGTATTCACTGTTACATGCCTGTCTCCACTTCCCATGAGCTCTTTCAATGTCTTTGTCTTTACACCTAGAATTCTCCTGAATTATCTGAATTATCCTTGATCTGTCATGATGTCTCCTGAAGCCTGTTTTTAATTTCTACCTATTCCAGACTATCTTACAGACACCTCCAGGCTGTTGTGTTATATCTGTAACTTACAATTTTTGTGCTATCACACTCTTATAACTCTTCTGCTCTGCCTCCTGAAACAAAATATGCATTCTGATTACTGGGAACCACTTTGGCCAAGAAATGAATATGCTTGAACATTTTTGTTAGGAACATTTTTGTGCTACTCAGCTGTATCCTTAACTGACAAAACCAATTAATAAACATTAGATCTCTATCTTCCACATCTTCCTTTGCTACTTTCTATTGGAGCCATACATCACTATTTGGTACCACACTTTGCAGTATTCTTGTAAACAATTATCACAATCAGGCAGAATTAATCTTGTTAGTTGTTAGGGATTTCTTTGCTGGAACACATTTTTATATTCCCTATGTTCGGGATGCTCCAGTAGCTTGAGGTGCTGAAGTTGCTTGTTTTTTCCTTCAGAAATTATAAAAATGGAAAATATAATTTCAGAGCATTGATAATACATCAGTGGTGATTTAGAGAGACATAATCTTATTCCCCTTGATTTTCTTCCTCCTTCTGACCATTGCTGCTAAAATAAATAGTGATGATCCTCCCCAAGAAACAGAAGTAGTCTTGGATGCCTTTCCCTCCTTTTGGTAGAACCACCTGTGAATATCTCCCTCTGCATGGCACTACTCACCAGGAAGTTTATTTCAATTAAATTATTGTTATATCCAGTATGGATATAACAAACTTTATTAAAAAGGCTATCACGTGCATGTCATTTTATATTTTCTGCACTATAGTTTGGAGTACCCCTGCCCTGGGTTAACAGTGTTAACTTTGCATACCTTGGTAGGATTTGTAGAGCAGAGAATTTTTCTTGTAGCTTAGAATGGAATAGTTAGTCTAAGCTTTGAAGACACCTAATGAATGAAGGCCACACTTCACAGAATTTGAGTACTTCTGTCCTTGCTCCCCTTTGAAAATTACAGCTGAAACACAACACTAAATGCAGCTGTCAGAGATTTTGAGACATCTTACAGAAAATACATTTTCATGCTCTTCCTGTCAGCACTTATTATGTCAGAATAAGAGGCATACAGCAGCTGTTATTCCAATATTCCTTTTTCATAATAAAATCAGTTGAAACTGTTCAGGCAAAAGACAATGTGCTCTCATCATGTCATGTCTAGAAGTCTGTGGGTATTCCTGTAAAGCAAAAAATCACTATGTGGCCTGCTAAGTAAAAAGAGTGTGAATGCCTTTGGATATCTGCCTGCATATCTGTGTCTGTGCATATCTGCAGGGTGGTATTGCCATTGTAGAGCTGATTTAACTGCAGATCTAAATTAACTGATAAAAGGAGCTTAGAAGTCCATGACTTAGAATTTCTCCTCAGAAAATTTTTGTTGTTTGTATTTGTCCTAGGTTACAATGTAAAAATGTGCCAGAGGGTCTGTATTCTATCTCCATCTTCATTAACTGTTGAAACAAAGGAGGGGCAGTGTTTTTCTTTGCCTCCTCCCCTGGACTATCTCCTGTTAATGGGCCATTAACACCTTGCCCTATGAGTCATAGATAACTCCCTCCGGGAGCCCTTTGTGTTTAATGGGCCATTGTGAGGACCCACCCCATGACTCATACAATGACATCAGCCCATTGTGAGGATCCACCACATGACTCATAGAATTACATAATCCCATTGTGAGATGCTCCACCCAGGGGGAGGAGCCAAGCATTCCCACCTGAATATAATATGGGAACTGGGACAGAACAGGTAGCCCTGACCCACTGGTTTCCAGAGGACAAGAGCTACCAGACCTGTCTACAGGATCACTACTTCAGCAAGACCACCTCATCTGGACTGCTGCCACCACCCTAACTAGCAGGGTATCAGGTTGTATACTGACTCTGTCAGTGGTTTTTGTTTTCTTTGTATTACTTGCATGTATTTTACTTTTTCCTATTAAATTGTATTTCTGACTTGGAGTCTCACTGGTTTTGCTTTCAAACCAGCACAGTATTCCAGGGCACTCTTTCCTGCTGCTGAGATGCCAGTATCACAGCTACAATGGAATAGGAAGAAAAGCAGTGCAAGTTAAAATCAGATTGCTTGTAAAGGATTGATTCACCAAGTTATATAAGCATTTTTTAACTCAAGTGGAAATTTAGTTTCTTTGTTTTACACAGGTGGATTTTAGAATAAAGCATAGCTCTATTCTGAAATGATCTGTTGAGTCGTTATCTCAAAACTAATAATGACTCAGATCAGTAGAGAAGACTTTACAAAGTCTTCTGCTATAGAGCACTCTGCAGCCTGAACTAAGTTACTCTCCTAAGCTGCACATGGAGAGCTTCTTTATGTGTTTGTCACCCAAGTGTCAGTTGCAGAAGATATTAAAGTATTTCTTGTCTCTACTTGTTTACTGCCCAGCTGTGAAGAGCTCTGCAAGGCTCCTACAGGTAAAAGCAAAGGGAGATGAGGTGAACAGGCTGGCATTGGCAAGAGGGGCAGCAGAAGGAACAGCAGCTGTCTTGAAAAGCCTTTACCTCAGAGGCCGACATCCTGAAGTACCCAGGGAATATGCTCTGTTCACATTCTGTGCTATTAAAGCTTTCAAATTTAAAGGAGAGAAACTGAGGAAACTGAGGAAAATTCTGAAATGGATAAGTACTTGGGATGCTTCCTATGCCATTATAATAGGTGCATTTCTAATGGATTCTTATGGTAAATTATTATACAGTAATACAACCACAGGATACGCTTGATTGCAAACCTGGCCTTTGTACTTTAAGAATCATTTCTATAGGGAAACAGATGAGTAGAGGAAAAGAGCAAGACTCTGGCATGGAAACTAAGTCTGGCCCCAGCTTTACATTATTCCATAGCTGTAAATCTTTGAGAACATCACTGGTGGTGAATGCTACTACAACATTCACCATTGTGAATGAGTAACTTCTTCTTACTAGATAAAAGTAACAGGCTTTGGTTGAACACCCAATATCTTTTGCATGGGCAAACCAAGAACTGGATGTTCAGTAGCTGACAGAGACCCAGGAGTACTAGAGCTTAGAGTTGCCTGAGAGAAGACAATAAGACTATGTGTATTGACAGCACTGGTCACAGCCTCCCTCTCCCTCACAACTGGCACCATTTAGTGGGATGTGTTTCCTATCATGTGGTGGGGGAGTCTGTGTGTGTATACCTCCAATTTCTGTGAATCAGCATCTGAGCTGGATCATTTTTTGTCCAGATAAGTTGTTCTTGTGGAAAAAAATAAGTCTCCATTAATATATTAATAGCCTTTTAATTAAAATATTTAGCCTGTGACCTGGGATCTAATCTGGTTCAAATTTGAGAGCAGATCTTTCCTATGTCAAATGGGGCAGTTGTCTCCTATTTCTCCTGTAGAAGTTATCTCACCCAATACAAACTTTTGAAATAATCTTTGAGCAAGAAAAAGAGAACTGTTTCTGTGTCTTGATGCTGAGGACACAATTCTGGAGTACTGTGATTCCTATCTCTCCTCCCAGCAGGCACTTCAGTATTTTATGAGAAGCAGAAAAACTTAAGCAATCTAAAATGTCTAATTCAGAGGGCAGTGACTGGAGACCTCAGCTGGGGGATGGCAGGATCCAATTTAAAATCTTTCTTTAAATTATTTGGAGTAAGGATGTAAAAAAAATTCTTCCATTTACAGGGACTTCCTCTTGCTATCCGATTTTTGAGTGAAGGTCAATAGAGAGGCCTAATGCCTGATGGTGGAAATTTCGGAAATGTTAAAGGCAGGAAGTAAAATACAGTGATTTTAAGCAGATAAACAGCTCCATAGCAACTGATTTTAGAAGCTCCTAGTGGTAACATGCTACTGAAATCTGGGCCCTAAAATACAAGAACTTTATTGTTCTCATAACTTTAGGTTCCATAACTTTAGAGGCTGTGTTGAAACTTTTTTCTTTCCCCTCTTCAGTGAGATTCTGCGCTGTCACAATCAGATAATTATTTGTACTTAGACTGAAAACTTTCCTGGTAGAGGTCCTTATCAAAGCCTCAGTGTGCTCCTGAATGCAATAAAATGATTGTAACTGGCCCTGATAAGTCCCAAGGGCTAATTCTAGCAAGCCTTCGGCTTAGGAGGGTCGTTACAAGGAAGGGGAACAAAAGGATGCTCAAAACTTTCTGCTGAATTCTGTTTAATCCAAGTTCATTCCTAGGCAGAGTGTGGGGGAAGGGAAGGGACCAGTTTGCTCGCCCAGCAGCAGAAAGAAGAGAGAGCGAGCTTCATGTCTTCAGGAGGTTTTATCCCCCAGGGAGCAGGGGGACACTGGGAAGAGACCCCTGACCAATGGGACAGAGGGGAGAAACTACATTCCAGGGGTAGGGGGGAAACAGGACCCACTACCACAGGTAGTGTGGGGAGAGAATACAGCTACTTAGTGCAACCATTATATAAATTCAGTGCAGCCAAAGAACCCAGTGTAAATATCAGGTATAGTTCACCACAACAAATGATCAGCAATGCCTAATGCCTAGTGTGGCAGTTCTAAGCTGGCAGTCTTGAGATACTGGATGCTGAAAGTTGATGGAATCACGGCTTGTGTGTGACTATGCTGAAAATGTTTTCTCATGTACAATAGATAACTAAGATATATTTAGTGCTTAAGCTGTAAATAGACTTCTTACATATATCTTGGTCCAAAAGTTTTGAGTGTAAGATTTTTGAATGGAACTGTTCTTGCTCCGGTTCCAGAAAGATCATCTGCTTTTTTTGAGCTAACAATGTGCTGTTACTTTCCCCTACAATTCTTGCCCCATTCAGCATAGAAATTCTATGACTGCTAATGATGAAGAATTACAGTACAATTAACCGTAATATAGCTTTTGGAACTGTCTAAAAGTTATCATTAGGAAATTGTGAGCCTTCTTTTCCTCCAAAACCTTGTATAGTGCTAAATAGTGTGTACTATAATACTTTTGAAAGTCACCACTTCAGAATGGGATTATTTTATTAAATCAAACTCAGGAAAGGGGTTTATTCACTGTCTAGGTTATATAAATAAGGATAAAGTCTCCATTTTCCATAGGAATTTTCACAAGCACTAAATAGGTAAAACAAAAATTACTAAGACTATCTATAGAAATCTTTTTCAAGTCAAGTATGCTATTATTAACTACATGCAGCACTTAAAAAGATAAACAGGTAGATGTGGTTACAGTTCTCATCTTGCCTTACAGCTACTGTCTAGATTTATGTTTACTATGGGCATGGTCCTAATGTCTGTATACATATCAACAACATTTAGATGCTTTTAGTAACCTTGTTAAGAGGTTCTAGTCACCAAAAATATATCTGTGCTTCCCTGTGCTTTAGAAATAGCCTGAATTAAGTGATTCTACCTTGATAAGCACATTAGTATTCAAGTACGAAAAATATGTGTAGACATTTATAGCTTTTAGTCTTCTTTACTGCATTGCCCATGAAGAAACCTTATAAGGGAGACAGCTTTTTAAAGGCATAAAAGATAATGTAAACACAAAGTGTCATTTGAGAAGCTTTAATTGCTTCAGAATGTTGCAATTATGTGAACTGAACATAAGAAGAGCTACAGTTAATGTTGTGTGATGCTTGACTCAAAGAAAATGTTTACTGAAAGAGATAGGACAGGGTGCTGAATTTGATGAGTCTGAAATTAAGGACAGTAAGCAGGATAAACATTCACTCAGAAAGCCCATGCTTTATAGAGAATATCTCTGAAATAAGTAAAGGAAAAAAAGAAATAGGAAAACAGGGGAACTCTGCCAGTCTCTTTAGCAGGAGTAAACACAATTAGGTATAATGAGATTATCAAGTAATTCTGTGTGGCAACACCCACATAAATCAACGAACAAAGGGGAGGGAGATGGACTCTGTGGTAACTGTTAATAGCAGCAATGTACCAGGCATAAGAATAAGGTTCTCTTCTCCCTTGACTCCTCCTCCCAATGTGGAATACTATTTTAGCTCTTGGACTATCATTAAAACTGTAACCAAGCATGGCGCCTGATAGCAAGAGTTTTTCCATCCAGCAGTCAGTCTCTTCAAGCAAGACAACAGGACAAAAAAATGTTCCCATGCTGACCTTTTCCCCAAGTCACTGTTTGTTTTCTCCTTAGTTCTCTGGAAGCATATAATTAAAGATATACAAGCCACCAAAACCAGGGTAAATGTGGTTTCTGTCTGTTGCCACAGAAACAGCTCCATAATTATAAGTGTATAACCCATCCTGGTAGAATATCCTCTTTATTAGTGATATTCTACCTGTACCAAGCTTGTGATAACCTCTGGAGGAATATAATTCCACCGTAATTCCTGTTACCGAAGTCTTATCTGATCTATGGTTTTCCTTTTCCTGTGCTGTCACTGCTGGACTCAGAGTTCATCATATTTCCTGTGCTATTTAAAGAGCTTCTTGGGCTGGTGCATTATTTTAAGCCTGCCTCTGCATGCTTTAATATACCAACAGGAAGCATTTATCCTACACAAATCATAGTTACAGTACAATGCTCAGTTCATACAGAGAGACCAATTTGGCATATCATATATATATATATATATATATATATATACACACACACACATATACATATATGTATATGTATATATGTAGACAGGATAATGTATGAAAACAGAGGATTCCGTATTAGGGAACCCAACCACAACTGCTTGGGAAGGTTTCTGAATACAACTTGGGAAGTGGCATGTGTATCATGCTGAAAAAGTTGTGAGGTAGCAGAGGATCTAGTCATGACTAAGAACAAGAACTGTAACTTCTAATAGCAACTGGCAGTGAAAGCAGAACTGTGCTGTGCCAGGATAGTTTGAGTTCACCCCAAACACAAGAGTTATTTCACCCACGTGAATCTGAAATCTACTATGTGTGTTCCGCTTCAGCTCAGTTGGATAACTGCTCATACCAGGGCCCCCAAAATGATTTATCCCGAGGTCATTTTTACATCATCTCTTTTCTCCTGCTGAGTCCAAACAAATAGAATGTCAACTTACTTGAATGTTTTATGAAAGCTATTTGTTCCTATCAAGTAGGGAAAATTATGGCTTATTATTTATCTGATTAATTTGCATGGAAAGAATCTAAGGTTCCTTGCAAAAGCCAGCAGGACTCCTTACTGCCCTGTGTCCTGGATCACAGGCTGCCACTTTTGAGGAGTAACTTGCATGCACAGGATTTCTTTTCCAGCATGACTCTTAAGGAGCTGTAGGCCAGGTCTTTAACAAACACACATGGTTTGAACACACCACATATGAAAGAAAATCTGCTTAATACTTACTCATTGTTTTAATGAAATTAACCTTCTCTTCTGATTTTTTTTCTTTTTTTTTTAATTATTCTGGGTCTATGATATTTAAAATGAAAAGCAAACAATAGGTCAGCTAAACCCAAACCAGGTTGTTGGCGGCTGGGTTCCAGAGGTGGAATGATGCCAAAGAAAGCTGATTTGTGAGTGTGAAAACATATTTGTTTTCAAACAATTTTTCTCAGCTATTCCTCTTGCATAGGAAGCATGTAGCTCTACTGATCCAAAATCCTCCTGCAAATGTTAGTGCTGTCAAGTGTGGTAATTTCCTCAACAGCTTGCAAAGATAAGCTGGAAGTATCTCTTCCCCACTAATGTCCTCTTGCATGTGCAAGGGCAACTTTCTTGCCTTGAGCTTTGATGACCACAAAGCCACAGATGCTCTCCAGGCTAACACATACAGAATATCACAATGGCTAATGTTGGAAGTGACCCCTAGAGGTCATCTGGTCCAACTCCTGCTCAAGCAGGTCACCAGTTGCCTAGGACCATGTAGAGTTACATGGACCATGTAGATTATTAGAGTCTCCAAGGCTAGAAAATCTATCCCCTCTCCAGGGAACCTGTTCGTGTGCTCCTTAGTGAAACTTACAGTAAAAGAGGAAAGTGTTTCCTGATGTCCAGAGGGAACCTCCTGTGCTTCAGTTTGTGCTGATTTCCTCTCAGCCTTTTGCTGGGCACCTTTGGAAAGAGCCTGGCTCTGTCTTGCTTGCAGATTCTCTTCCGGTTTTACACACATTGATGTGATCCCTCCATGAGCCTGCCCTTCTCCATGCTGAACATTCCCAGCTTTATCAGCCTGTCCTAATAGGGGGAATGGTCTAATATATTAATTACCTTAGTGGTCCTTCTCTGGACTCTCCAGTACTTCTGCACAAGGCTTTTTATTTCCAGCAATAGCAAAGAGCACCCTATGGGGTCACTAAAATTCTTTTTTCCATCACAAACATGCTGAAAGAGGTAGGGTTTGTATAATTCCCTCTTAGTCAGAGTGGAAGAAAGGGTTAAAGTGTCTTCCAGTTCCTGATGCAGGGATCTACTCTGCAGCACTGTAACAGTAGTGCTCTCCACATGCAGGGTCTTCCTGCCATGAAGGCATGCTGGCTGTGAGCAATGACTGTATTGACCTTCTGGTGTTTTTCAATACCTCCCAGAATAATCTTCTCCATAACCTTATCAGGCACTGAAGTGAGACTGACAGGTCTGTAGTTTCCTCGGTCATCCTTCTTGCCCTTTCAAAAGCTGATTCTCTTGCTTTCCTTTCTGTTTAGGATTAATCCATTCCTGCCTCCTAGCAACCCCTTGCCCTCACAGCTCCAGCCAAGACAGTCTGTAAACATCCGCTGTGTAAGTACCTAATGGAAGTGGAGTTAATGAACTGTTCATAAGTAATGATCCCTCTAGCTAGCACAGCCTAGGATCTGCACCACACATGCCTCTGACAGCACTCTCAGGAATGAGATCTTGAGATTATCAGCAAACACAGCAACTGATAACTTGTGCTTGAGTAAGTAGGGAAAAATATGCTTTTCCCTTGACACAGCAAATCCAGGTGGACTTTCTGAGGACCCTACAGGGCTGCTAAGGCGCTCAAAGAAATATGTTCATCCATTTAACCCGGGTAGCTGCATTTGGTACTTATTTATTCTAGGATTCCTCTGTCATTAACAGTGATATGAAAAGCAATTTAAATTCAAATCTGAGTTTCCCGTTGGGACTGTCCCTTTCTCCACTAGCTCCACAGTGAGTCAAAACAGCAGGACTTCTGACTTGGACATCTCAGCATCTGTAACTAGGTAGGATGAAACTGGGTGTATCTCAGGAATCCTAGATACAGATTTATCTACTCTGCTTATTTTACTGATGAATTAAATTAATTCACCTTGTAACAGCTGTCTACCATATCAGTTCTTCACACTCTTTCTAGTAACAGAAACTTTAGCAGAAATATTGGTTTAAAAGATTCTTGCCTCTTGTCCCATGGCATGGTCCAGAATTCTTTCGATTGTGCTAACACAACTGTCTGTGCAATCACAATGTAGATCAAAGAATAACTAATTTTAAAAAGAACCCTTCAAAACCTGAAGATCTCTTACACTTAAGATTGTATTTTATAAAGCATTGTAATAAATATAATAAATAAGATTGTTGTGTGGGAAAATCTGTTATAATTTTCAGTTGGATTTAGATCAGGTTTACTCATTGGCTTTGGCAAGTGAACAGCCAGGTCACACAAAGAGCACTGTAACATATAATACAGTAAATTGTATGTGGAATACTCCAGAGAGTTCAGACAGGAAAGGTGGGATTAATCTCATTTCACGTTACACTTCTGCAGCAAGGATCTCTGCTCATTTACAGATAATGGCGAGAAACAGCCTTTTAAAAAGGTGATTAATTTCAGATGATAAGGTGAATTGTGCTCTGCTAAGTGCCTGTTTCTCACCACTGATTGTAAGGAAGTGTGGAGTCACTAGCTCCATTGTGGACATCAGTATTATAGACAGCTTTGAATTCCTCCCTGCTTTTCCTGGCAGAGACATGTCACACTTGTGTGTGTGTGCCTACATACACACACAAACAATTAATTCCAAGATAACATACATGTATGTATGTGTTAGTTCCCATGTATAAGCCCTTTCCCCTCTGGTTTGCTGCCACTCCTCTTCACAAAATGACCGTGATAAGCGTTACAAATTATGTGGGTTCTTCAAAGCTGAGAAGAAAGGCAACAGATCAGGCTTCCTTCTCTTGCCCAAGTCCTCCAGCTTCACACCTGCTCACAAATAGCAGCTCTCAACTGCTAGCAACAGCTCTCTCCTTGCACTCAGTTATTTGGACGGGCTAAACACAAAATCAAAGCATGAAGAAGTATTTGAATTAGCATAAAAGGCAGACAGTCCTGGGACGTCCATGCTGCAATAGGGAGTTCAAGCACTTGCTAGCTCTGTTAAATGATGTAAGGATGTACAAACTCCAAATGTCCAGTGTTCTCCCTTTAACTAAGGGGAAATTTTAAGTTAAAGAAGTTATCTAATAACCATGTGGTGAGTCAGAGGTTGTTTGCTGTGGGTACTGCTGGCTGTGTATTCTCCTTGCACAAATGTTCGTATCTCCTTCACTATGCACTAGTAATCAGTACTGAGCTAACTACCCTTTCCTATGCCTTGGGAGTTAATCCTCTCATTTCAGTCATCTAAACAGATGGAGGTTCTAGGACTTAGCCACCCTTGATACCTAGAGGTGTCTCCAATCTGCTTATTCAGCCTGAACTTCACTGTGGCTCCTCTCTCAGCCTGGAGGCACAAAGTATGTTGGACCTGCAAGAGTCAATGGCGTAAGAAAAATTTCCAGTACAGTTTCATAAGCGGAAGTGAAGACTGTTCTCAGGTTCTTCAGTATATGGAGATTTCTAGGCCCACCTAGCCTCTTCCTACATGGATTCAGAAATACAAGGGATGAAATAAAATTCTGACCTCCTTCATGCTTCTTTTCTAAATCTCTGGCCTAAACCTAAGTTCTGCAATACACAATATATTTCTTGTCAAAATGCTTTCCTGCCAAAGTAATTTGCAAACTCAAATTACACATCACAATACCCTTGCAAGGTGGAAAGGAAATTTAACAGCTGGCAAAAAAACACCACTTGCTGGAGCAACGTCATGTAGGTCAGAGCTTACCTTTGGGTCTAGGTATTTTAAGTGATGGGTCAAAGCAACACTGAGGCAGAGGACAGGATCTCCACACCCCCATCAGTGTGAATGGGAATGGAGGCTACTCAGTATTTATGCAATCCTCAACTTTGATTGTGCCACCCCTCAGTCTCAAAAAGCCAAACTCCTAAAGTATTTAAAATAGCAGAATAGTGCTCCATCTTCCATCTAAAATCCCATAGGTCCAACCTGACTCTTTAGATGCTTACATACTGTTTTAGTATGGCCTTAAATAAAGCACATATAATAAAAATCCCAGAGGCTGTGAATCTCCATATCCTGAACAAACACACTGCCTCCAGAACTGGTTCTTATCCCTTCTACAGTATCCCATTGTCTCCCTGCAATGTCTGCAGACACTGTGGTCAATCTCTAGTGGTCATCTTCTCTTACAGTGCTTGTAATTTTTATTTCTTCCTGATTTTGAAGTGGTTTATCTGGTATGATGTTCTTACACTGTTATTATTTGCTGGCCCAAGGAAAGTATGATTAAAGAAAAGAATATAAACAGGCTTTGGAAAAAAGATGTAATTTAAATTCTTGCTGATAAATTTAATTCCTCTGTAGACTACCACTGAGTTTAGAATTAGATGTGGCCCTCAGTCAGTTTTAACATCTGGACTCACATCCACAGGATGAATTCGCAATAATTCCTTTAATAGTCTTTACAACAGAATAAACTAATCACTTATTTAACCCTAAACTTCCCAGAAATTGGTACATTCAGATGCCAGGGAGAGCTGTGAAGTGCCAAGCAAGAGTCTGGAGCCATGCAGCTCTGCAGTTATTACTGACTTCACCTCCTGGGAGGACCCTGGGTAGTGAAGCTTTCCAAAGTTACAGAGTACATCAGAGGAACAGTCAGAAATTCCCCATTGGTAAAAATGAAGGGTAAAATATGTTCTCTTCTACTACCAGTACCTCACCTGAAACTTAACTCTCTCTCCCAGTGGATGTTTGAAGCAGAAGGAAGAACTTCAAGCTCACTAAGTACAGTCTTCTGGGAACTATCAGATTTATTAATCATGAATTATTCTCAGCTGCCCTTCCTGGGAGGAGCAGGATGAAAGGACCTATAAGCTTTTTGTTACTGATTTGTGACAGGTCAGGTTCACAGAGCATAAAATAAAATAAAGAGCCTTCTATTAGGCTTAAGTAACCCAGTCACTAGTGCAAGGAAAAGCAAACAAAGAGCTTCCCTTAGCTCAAACACTGTGATATTCTCAGCCTGCGAACACTGACTGACTTGCTATTATGCACATATAGCCAAGCTCTGACCTTCCCCACGTTTGCCCTTTTAATAGCCACATCCTGGCTAGCCCACAATGCACAAACCCAGCACGACCACCCAGGCTGGGAATTTGAGAATGGCAGATGCAGGAGGGAGAACAGCAGCTGTGGGCAGCATGGAGGAGCACCCACTTCAAATGGCATAAACTGCTGGATAAGAGATGCAGACAGGGAGAGAGCTGGAATCCTCCAGGTCGAGGGCATTCTCCTCTCCCCACAGCTTGGCTGAGAGCCACATTCCTACATTCCTGGCTCTGCCACAGAACAAGCCAGTGTTGTAGAGGCAAAGGCCAAATGCTTTGTTGTGGGTAACGTATGTCAGGACAGCTCAAACAAAAAGCCAAAGTTTTACAGTTCTTCTGCTGGCCATATCCTGGGACCTGAATTTCACAAATGATTACTAGATTAAATTATTCTGTAGCTTTGTTTGATACAACCCATTGACTTTAAAACTGTTTCTCTTACGCTGGAAAGAATTTCCTTGGATTAGAGTACATCCTTCCTTATTGAAATGTTTATGACTTGATTTAAAAATGCCATGGCATTGGAACATCTTTTTCTGATGGGATTAGTAAAGACCCTTTTACCTTGCAAGCCAAACTCTGAGATTCACCGTTATTTCACACAAAATATGACAAGAGACTCACACTTTCATCAGCAGTTTATATGCCACTAAAGCCTGTTTATTTCATGTGCTGAAACAGCAGAACAGATAAGAAGTAGGAACAGACACAGTGTTCTGGTATTTACTATATTTTAGCCAACCATGCCGAAGGTGAATTACTCATCCACCTGTTTTCCAAGGGGTAAGAGATATGGGAGTTTGATATTTGGGCATCGTGTTTTCGTGCATTAGTGTTGTGACATGCAGGCAGGAGAAAAACTGGGAGGCTGAATGCATTCTTCACTATATTCTCTCATGAACTCATTTTCCTCTTCATTCATAAACCCTAGGGAATAGAATGCTTGCCAGTACATCCACTACCATATAGGATCTTCCCTAGATAGGTGTGTAGGGGGAGAGGAGGGATACATCAGACTGTCAAAATGAAACTTCATAATTACAACACAGAGACACTGGAACCCAGAATATTTTATGATTTAAACTTTTGCTGCACTTGTTCTTTTGGTATAGTGCCCTTAGTGGTTGCAGTCCAGGGAACAATGAGGTTGTCTTCAGACCAGTAAACTAAGCAGATCCAGGAAACTTGTGTAATTTTTTATCAGCTGCCTTCACTTTCCAGCTGTTCAAGCAGTTGGACAGTGGGGAATGGCTTTGGCTGAAGGCAGGTAGGGGTCTCTGAGAGAATTCCCAGGTATGCTTCCAGGAATCAGTCACAGCTAGTGGTCTGGACACAGCCAATCCATCTTGGAGGGCAAAATTGCTTAACTGCATAGACACAGCCACTCTGCACCAGTTAAATTCAGTGCCAAAAAGGCTTTTTGTTTCCTAATATAGGAAATTGCTAGTCTACATTTAGCCTGAAAAGCCGGCCTTGTCATTTGATAGAAACGGAATATTAGAAGGTTTAGCTTTCAGATGCTTTTTTTCCTTTCCCCCATTCCTTCTACTCTCTTTCTCTCCCTGAAAAATCTGTTTATACATTCATGCAGTGATCTGAAATATGTTAAAATCTGTGTGTTATTTGGGTCCTGACAAGAAAAATGAGGTAGTTTTAGTTCTAGGGGGCTGGGGGTGGGAGAACTGTTGGTCATGGAAATTCTGAAAGAGCAGGAGGGACTAACAGCAGTAATCTGAATGGATGTTTTTGTGTGAGAGCAGTACAACAGCAGTTTCTTCTTAGAAAATATCCACCACAGGCTCATTTACTATGACCTGAGCCAGAGAATTGCACGTCTCTTTAATAATTAATTGTTTTTTCCCCTGAAGTCGACAACACAAAGCAATTTCAAATATTTTTTTTTCCAACCACTTTCTCTTCAGTTTTTCAGATGCAGATTTTTTTGAACAAAACTTTTGAAGAAAGTTTGTTTTCTGAAACATGATCTGAACCAAAGGCCATTCAGAATAATTTTCTTCATGGAAACTGTTCTATATTTGTTAAATTTGATAACAGCTTGTTTTTACAAAATAAGACATCAATGCCAAATTAAAGCTGGCAATATCATTTAAAGAAGTGTCATTCTGGATATAAACAGGAAATGTTTAGAGTGCTGATCCAATGATTAATGAATGTTTCCATGTCTATATAGCAGCCAATTTTCCCTTTCCTTGGAGATTACTCCATTACATAAGCTGCAGAAGGGCCAGAACTTTGGTATCATGTATTGAAGTATACAAAAAATACTTCTATACAAATGCTGGCATGGTTTTCTGCCTTTGAAATCAATGACAGGCAGCTTCACTGACTCCAGTGGGAGTGAGAAGCAAGCCAATGTGTGAAAGGTTCTTTGCTCACACCTCTTTTTCAGGGCCAAAGCAGTTTTCTTCTGCAGGATTTCTCAGCCTTCCCCCAGTTCATTCATAGATATCACTCCTTAAAAGTCTGACTACAGTTTAGTGAGAACACCCTCACTTTCCTCTCTGTTAAAAACCCTAATATTTTTTGCTGACTGGAGGGAAAAAAAAGTGAATTTGACTGAGTAGTTCTGAACCCTATTGTATGGATCCAGCCAGACACACACAGTAGCCTTTTTTAGGCTGCCCATAATCTAAATACACATTAAAAGGGAGCCTAACAACAGAGCCTTCTAGTTGCCTGATCTAATGGTCTGACCAAAGAGTACCAATTTAGGATAACAATAGCAAAGGGCAGAACTTGTTAACTAGTACATGCAGTCCCCAGACCAACAGACCAGCGAAAAGAGAAAAATAAAGGAGTATGTATTTTTGCCATCTTTTCTGTTCTTTTTGTAAGGACACAGAAACCTCAGGCACCCAAGGGAGCCCAAGACCTTCAGGACAGCTGCTTAACTTGGCACTTTAAGTTGCAAGGCAAGCATATCAGCATTTATTTGGTGGAATTTCTGAGAAGCAGAAACTGCACTGACCAGAGCCCTTGTACGCAAACTGAAAAGAAATATCAGGTAGAAGAAGAACAACATGCTAGTGTTTTTCTAGTGAATTCATAGACAAGTTGAGACTTACCCTTGAGAGCCAGCCAGGTGCTCCTAAGTTTCTGCAAGGTGTCAAGAGAGCTCTGATTATGCTGGAAGCAGTAGGAGGCAGGAAGGCTTCACAGGAGACAGGGTTAAAAGTCAGCATTTGGTTTCCTTTAGTCTGTTCTTGTTGGAGATGTTTTCCTTGAGTTTTATCAAGCTAAAGACTGACTTATTTCTGCTTTTGCTATATTCTATATCCAAGCTCTCCAGTAACCCTTTTGTGAGGAAGAGAAATCTCTATATAAATATTCACCAACAACACAAAAACTGTCTGAGGTAATAACTTGGCAGAAAAACTCTCTTATGTAAGAGGAGTTGCCCCAACCTAAAATGTCTCTACCACATAGCTTTCAGGAATGAAGGTGTTTAAAGTAATAACTCACTGTGTAATCTTTAACTTGCAAAAACGTGATTGTTCATATCTGAAATGGGTTGTCTTAGGAGAAAAAAAACCAAAAAGAAATGGCATGCTTAACCATCTTTATTAAAGCTAGGTGGGAAGGAAAAGCTATATGTAATATATGGCTTCACTCTATAGGAACACATGCATTACATATATATTATATATTTATTCTGTGTATGTACCTAGCAGCTAAATACTCCCACTGAGGACCTGAATTCAAGCTTGCTGAAGTCCATGAAGCTGTTGTTGACCTGAACGGCTTTGGATAACTACTCCTCCCAAGTACTTAAATTTAGAAGTCTCCAGTAATAACCTTAAAAAAAATAATTAAGGCTTCAGACTGAAGTGAGACTTGGGCATTCTGAAAGTCTGGCTTATTTCTTGAGGCTCATTGACTCAAACCGCTTCTCTTCTGGTTCTAACCAAAAGACTGCCTCACCTATTTGAAAAACAATCCCGGGCCCTTGTTGTGCTTAGCTATGCCACTGACTTTTATTTGCAACCAAGCAAGTAAACTGAACTCTGTGTTTATCTTTTCTATTTTCCTTTCTATGTTCTGCTTGAGTGTGTGGGAATGGGTGTATTTTCATTTCTTTATTTATTTTGTGATCACTTTTTGCTTGCTGAAGCCACAGCTTTCAGAGTCATACCTGAGTGTTCCCAATAGAGTCAGACACTATTTCAGAGAACAGACATTTTATTCTCCCTATTCAAAGAGATTGGCTGTGTTGTTATATATCTGTAGCACAATTTCTTTATTAAGTACACACAGTTATTTGCTCTACTGCATCCCAGTAGACAGCTGTCAGTTTAATTGTCTCCTTCTCATTTAAGTAATTTGCACCATTCTACTAGCATAGGTTTCACAGGTGTAGGAAAGAATAAAGCTCTAGGACTTTGATTAAAAGAATGGGGCTGCATTACTGCCACTCATAGAGTTATATATTTGGAGGAAAAGAAACAAAATATATTAACCTGTGCAACATAGCAGCATATTCAAACAAAGAGTTAGGATGCACTGCTTTTAGTCCCATATGAGCTAATAGAAATACAGAATTATTCTGTATTGGAACACTTTTGTTCATTACCAATCATTAAAATATTCTGTAATAAAGTCTGTGTAGTATTTTATGCAAAAATGAGATTGAAATAATGTCTTTGAAATGTAGCATGGATAGTTTGAGTTCTCCTGTAATTGGAACAGAGTCATTTGGAAAAACAACAGTGGTAACAGTGCTTTGAATAGACCTTTGAGAGTACAGTGAGGACTGGCTGTTCCTTAAGGAAGGGGAGCCAGGAGCTGAGCACAATACAAGACTGGCAGGGCAAAGCCCAGATCCCACACTGGCCAAGGAAGATGAGCAGCATGGGCTCAGAGAGAGCAGCCATAGTCAGAAAAGGATCCAAATTATCAGGTGAATTGATGGTAATATGGCAGGTCTGAGGTCAAGCCACAAAGTAAATCCACAGATCAGGAGGATAAGATTTGATGAGGGCAGCCCAGGGCAAGACAGCTCAGCAATAATGGAGCAGGTCGAGAGTAATGACACAGGTCTGAGAACAAGTGAAGGAGTCATTCTGCAGACAGGGATCCGTGGGATCCACTGCTAGGCTGGGCTATGGCTGAGCAAGAGATCAGTATTCCCACAACATAATTCCAGCAGGGACTAAATCCTTGACATGAGCTTAAAAGAGGGACCTAACTGCAGGGACAGAGTGTGTGTGGAGGCCTCAGGTGAGGCTGGCCCATGCAGTTAAGGCCTGTGGTACACCATGGGGACTGACAAGATCCTGTCTCAGTAGCCACAGTCCTGAGGATTAACTGAATAATTCAGCCCGTAACTACTGATCCTGCATGCATGAAGAGTCAGTTTCTCCTAAATTCATCATCTGATAGTATGATTTTTGAATATAAACCATATATAATATTAAAAATATTTGCATTATGAGTTTATTTATATAATGAATGTATAGTGTAATTTTAAAGTAATAAAGATATGACTTGATTTTTCCTTAACTATTTTTGTAGTTCAGCTTGACTCATTCCTGCCTGCTGCTCTGCCTTCATTCATTCTCATACTGACATTATTGGAAGAAAATTAATTTTCAGTGGCAAAAGAAAACATTTTTTCTCCATGCCCTTATAACCATACCCCAGTTTTTGGTGGTTTGAGCTGTCTGATGTGTTACTGTTCATGGTCAATCAGCCATCTGTCACACAAGAATTCTCCAACCAGTGAATATTTGGATGCAAGCTTCAGCCAAAAACTGTTTCAGAAATAGAGATGTCTGGTTAGCTACTAAATGGCCTGTTTTTTCCTGCATGCTCTAAAGAAGAGGTTTATGATGGTATCCAGCCATGACCTTTATAATGAAACAGACTCTCCATGATAGGAGCACCACAAGTAACACTGCAGCAGAGACAGAGAAGAAAATGAGGACTCAAAATAATGACCAAAAAAAAGCTGTAGAAGATTGTTTTATCTCTAACTTCAAAGAATTTGAGAGCAGGTTTTGTATGTGTACAACTTTGTAATACTTGGTCCTGTGCTCTTTCTAGCATGTCTGGTTTGAGTCTCCACATAAACAACCCAATATTTCACAGTGGCATTTACAATCAGCTCTCTCATTTCAGGCTCTCATTCAGAGTTAAACTCAATCAAGAATTCAAGAATGCAGGGTCTTCCTTTGTAATTGTCACAAAGATTCCGTGTTTATTAACATAGAGTTCACTTCAAGATGCTTCCAGTTAAACCATCTCTTTTGTTTATGTGTTTGTATGACACAGGCACAGGATATATGGCATTGCTCTGGAAAACCCTGTCCCATGCCAGTATGTGTGGAGGCTGAAGGTTAAAGGAATGGGAGAACTTCCAGGTTTATAACCATAATAAGATCTTTTTTCACAAGATAAATTTTGGACTCAAGGAGCTACTATATACTTCTGTACCAAGCCATAGATGATACAGCACTCAGAAGGAGCACAGTAGAAGGCATGCTGACCTAAACCCCTATAAAACATTTCCATTTATACCACACACAGCTGCAGAAATTTAAGCCTGCTGAGCAGGACCATAATTTTCACTGGATTGTTTCAGCTCTGGAAGTTTGTGGCATTGTGTATGACATGGAGATCATTAGTTCAGCAGCCTTCTCTTGTCAATACATCCCTGAAGTAAAACAATATCCTGATTTCTTGTTAGGAAATTATCCAGAAAGCCTGTTTGTCCTGGCAGTGCTTTGCATGCAAGTTAAAACTTAGCTATCCATCTCCACACCTTCCTGTCTCAGCAGATTCTGTATCTGTAAAGAACAATAGCCTGTCAGCTGCTACAGACTACCAGTCTTTTCTGGAGAAATCAAACTTGAACCCACGAGCAGAATGGGTTTTTTTTTCCCCACAGCCCTGCCTTTTATTTCTATAGTTACTTAGTTTGGGGGCTGCTTTTCCAGCATGCTTTTCCTTATTGAGAACCATTAGTCATGCTTTGTTCATCCCAAAGTTAGGAGGACTGTTTCACCTATGTATACCTCAGTTTCTCCTCAGTGAGAAGTTAGTGGTGCATAGACAGGCAGACAGTGTCAGGTAACACATATAGTCTGCATAGAGACTAAAAAAAACACAAAAAACAACGCTAAAGAGATAAAATATTCATGATTTTTTGCATTTCTGTGAAATAAGGGAAGGGGGAAAAAGGAAGGTTTGTTCTGTATATGGTGCTGAGAAAACCACTACTGTTCCATATTCCAGGACTGGGAGACTATAAAGGCAGTAACAGTGAACTTTAAAGTGCAGGGAAAATAGTGAAGCTTAAATCTTAAGGAAGAGTTCTAAGAAAAACAGTGACGATATAGTGTGGCTAGGTAACAGAATTCAAACCTGAAATCTCCAGGTCTGGAAGATTTAAATAATAGGTTATGGAAATTTCTGTTAGGAATGGGAAGGAAGGAAGAAGATGCTATTAACCCAGACAAAGGAGAAGGTCAAAAAAAAGCTCTAAGGATCATTTTGCAGGATTATTTTCTGGCTGTTTCTCTGTCAGCACAGATGATATGCAACTTAGAAAAACAGGCTTATTAAAAGAGATTAAAAGAAGTTGACCTTTTAAGTTTGTGAAGGAGATTAGAAACTCCACAGGGTCATTGTCTTAGGATGTACCATAAAGGGGAGAGTTCTCATTTACCTAAGTCACAATTTAATATATCAAGGGTCTGGGCAAGTGTTTGTTGTGGGAAAATATTCTTAGAAAAAAAAAATGATATGTAAACAATAGTAATTAGACTGCTGATGGCACATCCCCACACTATCACTTGGAGTGCCTCTTAGCATTATTGCTTATGAGAATCTGTCCTCAACTCATTGCCTAGGTCCCCTCTAGAGTCAGTGGGGAGAGGCATATGGCTCTTGAGATGATAGAGCATATCATTCTCAGAAATGCCAGCCTTCAATGCCTGTTTCTCTGATAACTGGAGAGCAAATCTACACAAACACTGAACATTAAAGCTGAAATGAGTAAAACAAATGTCACTCATAAGGTCACACAAGTTTTCAGAAAACACATTGATGTGTTTTCTGAAAAATAAGTTATAGCTCAGCTGCAAGGAAAAATTTATCCTTCTCCTTAACTCTATGAATCAAAATACATTCCACATGGTCTCCATATGTCAGAGCTCTGTACATCAGTCAGTCATCTGCAAAACACCAGATTTTACTGAAATCATTACTATAGTCCTTTCCACATTTGAATTCTATTCATTAAAAAAAGTAAAATTACAGAGGCCAATTAGATCTCATTGTTTGTACAAATCAAAACTAATGCACAGAGATATTAAAAATCTAATTTTTCAAATTTGTGAGGTCGATATAGATAACAAATTCTCTGAAAGACTTATTTTTTATATTACCCGATAGTACAGTTATTAGAGTTGAGAAGGGATGCAAGATGTTTTAATTTGCAAGAACTTAGTGTAGCTAAAAATGAGCAAAAGCTAAATTTTATGATATAAAACCATCCACAGTAATAAACCCCAACTAATCCAAAACAAACCTAAATCTTGAAATGATAGCATAAGGAGGTTTTCTCATTAAACAAATCATCTAAAGAGAAGAGCTGTGTAATGATTCTGACTATAAATATATGAAAACTAATGTAAGCTTTCTGTGCTGTTGAGAAATGGTCCTGTAAAAGTGAACTTAACACCTTTGGTTTCCAGTTTTTGTACTAATGAGTTACATAAAACTGTTGCTATAGCCAGGGCCTATAAGCTACCAACAGTAAGCTGTCAGTGAATTCTCTCACCACTGTTCACAGTCCCAGCTAATGATTTACTGGATTAAGTCAGCTGAGAGAGAAGAGATGGTTACCTCAGAAAGAACTGAGCAGGTATTCAGCTGAAGTTAGTAACACCAAGCTGACTGGCCAGAATGTGTTTGTTTAAAAATACAATTGAAAATATCTTAACACACAGCTTGCCATTTTGTAGAATCTGGATGAAAAAGATGTCATATATTATGTATTGTTCTGGTGCACTAATGATTAAAACTCATCTGGAGTTAAAAACTGTCACTACACCTTTCAAAAATCCTACTGCAGCACTGAGTGTATGCCCTAAGCAATGCCTCCGAAGTGACAAACACTTTTGGCTCTAGGACTGTCCAGTGATTTCCTTACCCTGAAGACACAGGTATCTGGGTAGGGAGAGCAGGGCAGTGGAGACTGTGGGTGTGGAGCAGAGGAAGCTTCCCATTGTTTCCAAGCCAGCTAGACTCAACTGACATTTCCAGAGCCAGGCCACAGCACAGCCTGTCATTTTCCCTATGAACTATGTTTTGTTCAGAAGGCAGTTTCCTTGCTGCACTGTTTGAGGCCAGTCATAGGGCAGAGGTGTCAGTGTCCTGTCTCTTGGGGTGGGCAGTCTCCTTCATGACTTCCCACCCCAGCATGCTGAGAGCAACTCATATGAGAGAGCAAGGCCTATGTCTAGGCCACTGCCAGGAGTTCAAGAGAGGTACACATGGTACAGTGCAGAAACAGAACAGATTTCATGTGAATCATGCCTTTATTTCCTTCATGGTGAGGCAAAGCCTTGCTAGAATGTAGACTGACTCTTTTCCAGTAACCAATGTTTCTTAAGACTTGCTGATGAGACCGTTTCTGTTGCTTTGAAAGAAACCAGAAAAAAGATGGCAAATTGACACAAAACTTAGCGCTGAATTTCATGTGGCTTTTTTCCATGAGAGACCTGTTTTATTCAAACATTTGGAAATAAAGAAGTCTTTCCTTTCCTTTCCTTTCCTTTCCTTTCCTTTCCTTTCCTTTCCTTTCCTTTCCTTTCCTTTCCTTTCCTTTCCTTTCCTTTCCTTTCCTTTCCTTTCACAGGAACAAAGACAGCTAGCAAAGGGCAGAGACAGCAATCAGGAATGATTACACCATACAAAAATGTCAGTGGCATAACATGATTTAACTGTGATGCCACAAATTATAGATTAATGCAGAGGCAGAAAAAAAAAATCAAAAGCAGAAAACACACTGTACCCTTTATATTCAAATCCTTTGAATTTTTCCAAATTCCTCAGACCAGCTCTAGGCATTTACAGAAACTATCTTTTAGCACTTCATCCCCTGAGAAATGGGCCTAGATAACAGTTGAAAAGCTGACTGGAGAATTCAAGATTAAACAGATACTCATCCTGAAAGCTGGACAGGTCATATTTGCTGACATCCAAAGAGCAGATTCCTACACCATGCTTTTTTCACCACTAGAACTGCATGACATTGTGAATCTCTCCAGTGATACATTAACTGTCTCAGTCAATGAATCCTTCAGTTTTTCCTAAGAGGTTCAGAGATGATAGTAACTGGGACCTTTCATCAGCAGTGGGGTGTGCAATAGATAAATGGCCTAGTTCTCACTTGTGCCAAAGTGCTTATGCTGATATAGCCCCGAATATAACTGTGATGATAAAGGTCCTTACAACAGTACAACACTGTTCTCTTCTAATACAGAAATCAGCTTCACTGATACAGCTGCATTCACACTACAGCCAGTCTAAACTTGGAAGTTTTACTGGCAGAGAGACACTGGTTAAGAGTGTGGGGAATAAACATCACACACCTCTCTGACAACTGTGCTGGCAGACACTCCAGAGGAGTCCCTAGATAGACAAAACAAGTTTCTGCAGGATATCTGCAGCTGTCTGTGTATGCTCTGCCTGCATGAGAAGCAAGGTAGTTTGAATCAGCTTAGCTCCCTTTCACTCAGGTTGACCCAAGGTCTGAAGCCATGGTCATATCAACCTAAAAGTGAATTAAGTCATTGAATTACAGGAACTGGTAAGGGCAGTAACAGCAAAATAACTCTTTTGCCAGTGTACGTATCTTTTCCCTGAGGAATGAAGTGCAATAACTACTATAAATAAGGCCTGAAGAGTCTGAGTTATATCTATCCGATTATAACAGGAAAGTTAAAATAGCCCAGAAGTTGGGCTAATCTGAGGCCACTTTCTGAGTAAAGATGACTGCATTAAGAGATGCTGTAGGAGATGCTTTAGCACAGTGCATTGAAACATTGTTAAGCAGATCACATAAATGTACTAAGACATGGTGATTTAGTAGGTGGTAGAAATAACACAGTTGCATGAGAGAATAAAATTTCAGACTCAGGCAATATCAGGGAAGCTGTATTAGAACAGCAAAGGGGGTTCAGAAGAATGTTAAATTTGGATATCTCACTTGTGACTCAGAAGCTGGGTAGGCTGCAAAATCTTCCCTACTGCTTAGTCTACAATATTCCACCATGTACAGTTTTCCTCCCACTGTTTTAAGTGACTAAAATTAGTGCAGTGAGTGACTGTGGAAAACATGTATGGAAATAATGAATCTTGTACGTTGTGTTCTCAGTAAAACAAAAATTAGAAACCGTTTACTTTAGATCTTGATCATCCTACTAGATGCCATGTATTTCTGCAGCAATTCCTAGCTTAACCTCTAGGGATAACTTTTGCAGACCAAAGTTAGGCAAATGAGATGTCCAGTATGAAACAGCCAAAAACTTTATAGTGGTTTATCATTTAGTATTTCACTAATGCTTTTTTATCACTAGAAGTTGAGCCAGTGAGGACTGCAAGCTCCCAGCATGAGGTTGTCTTCCATCTAGATCTCCCCAATGCTCTTACTGCCTGCTTTCCACAGCACATCCCAAACACATCACTTTCCTTCTTCCCCACCCTTCGCCTTCACTGCCACAACAGCCTCAAATGTCTCTTTCTCCTGGCAGCACTCACCACTATTACTGTAATATCCCTAGAGGGCTTTCGGGGCAATGAGTGCACCAAGACACCTTAATTAGCCAGAATGAGACTTCACCCACTTATACCTTCTTCCTTTCCATTCCACTTGTTCAGGAACGTTCCTAGGTATGGCAGTCCAAGAATGGCTTGCAATACTATTGCAATACTAAACTGCCATACCTAGTTATTGAGAACTCCTCCACAGTTCACAAGAAAGCATCTGGATGATGCTCTCAGTGATATGATTTAGTTTATGTTGTCCTGTGAGGATCAGGGAGTTTGACTCCGTGATCCTTATAGGTGCCTTCCAACTTGAGACCTTCTATGACTCTATGAAATACAGGAGCCTAGAAATTACACAGAAAACCTTACGGAAAACATATAGGCTAAAAGACTTTGTGTGCAGTCTCTTGTTAGTGTTGGTAAATGGGGATTGGGAAAAGAAAAAGAAGAAATTAATCATTGCACAATCAATCAAAAGCTGCCAGACAAGCCTTCAGGGCAAATACAAGACAGCATGACAAATCTGTGCACACAAACCATTGGAGACACAGAGTGGTTTGTGCAGTGTTTCATTGCCTGGAACCCAAGCTCCCAAAGGCAAGCATCACTTGGGAAGAACTGTTTGACCAAGGACACAGGGGCTGATCTTATTTCAACACAGATTTCTGTGAAATTCTCTGCAGCAGAGGAAAGACATGCAAGACAGAAGCCCAGGAGAAGAATGCCAAGTCGACATGTGGGTTAATTGGAGGGTGGAGTGGGTGAGTTATGAAGTCCTAGTATACTGAAAACTGCACTTAACGGCTGAACAAACACAGCAGTGCAGTGTTTTGAATGCACATTTGCACATAAGTGTGACAACCAGGATGCCATAGCTCAAAAGGGAGGCTGAATATATATTCTTTTCCTTATATGTAGCTGATGGCTGTCTTCCAAATTACGAGAAATGTGGTCCTTTCCTTTAAAAGCAAAAATGAAAATGGGCTTTTTGTCAGCTGGGATATACTAGAACTCCCATTAATCTCACTTTCTTGCTGCTAAAAAGCAGGGTTCAAACATCCTGCAACCTCTACTGATAGCTAATAACTTGGCTCTCTCAGAGCTAAGAATGAAAAAGTAGAATTCTTACCTGAAAAATCAGTGTGGATCCTCCTTATAATTGTATCTTCTATGGAGTGCATACATTGAATGCAAAGATTTGTACAATATCTTGACAGCACTTCACAAAGTAAAAAGCAGTGGATACTGCAACTTATGTGCTTTCTCAGTTGTTAAACATTAGACATTCACACTGAGTATTTGCAAAACTGATCCAATGACAAAAATCTTCCAGTCCCACTGCTGAAATGTTCCTGATTACTTTTGCATTTACGTTCTCTAACACAAAATCCTATCAGTTAACCTGAAAATGTACATATGTTCAAAGTATGTAGGAAGACAAAACTATACCAATAATTATTTATAATTCATATGGGATGTTTAGCATTGCAGCATTAACACAACACTCTTAATACACATGTAATTGTTTAAAAAATAGGAACATCAAAGGATAATAAAAAGCAAGTAATCGGAGGTTCATAGGAAACAACCTCATCATCAAAGTGATGGGAAGGTAGACCCATGAAAGCAAAATCATTACAGCCTGAGAAATCTGAACATTTTATCAATTATATTTCAAGCCTTACTGCCAATTAAGTAAAAGTATTTTCATAGTGTCTTGCATTATTTCTAATGTGTTCCATGACTCATAGGATAAACATTGATTTACAACTCTTGCTTCAATTTTGTTAGCCCTTCACATAGGAAGAAGTCTGACAACCACTAGTGGAACAATGTCTTTTGATTAGGAATGGCTCAAAAAAAAGGCTGCATACCCAGAACATCAAATCCACTGATTTGTGTTTGTGGTGATTTTTCATTCCTGTCAGATGGGAATAAACTGCATTTGCTGACCAGTCCTAATAACAGTTCAAACAAAAAACAGTAGGCACCTACACACATTTACCATGCTCTCTCTTTGGTATCAAATCATACAATCACACAATTATAGAATGGTTTAGATTGGAAGAAACCTTAGAGATTATCTGGTTCCAACTCCC
The DNA here is from genome assembly GCA_013400315.1 of Bombycilla garrulus. Taxonomy (NCBI): domain Eukaryota; kingdom Metazoa; phylum Chordata; class Aves; order Passeriformes; family Bombycillidae; genus Bombycilla; species Bombycilla garrulus. The sequence goes on from VXBU01007092.1 coordinate 173,450, forward strand.
CTGCCATGGGAAAGGACACCTTCCACTAGACCAGGTTGCTCAAAGCTCTATCCAACTTGGCCTCAAACACTTCCAGACAGGGACATCCACAACTTCTCTGGGCAGCTTTTTCCAGAGCCTCATCACTCTCAGTAAAGAATTTCTTCCTAATAATTAACCTACCTGGCTTCTCTCAGAAGAGTCCTGCTCCATCTTTCTTATAGTCTCCCTTCAGGTACTGGAAGGTGCTATAAGGCCTCCCCAGAGCCTTGTCTTCTCTAGGCCAAACAACTCCAGCTTTCTCAGCCTGTCTTCAAGGAGAGGTGCTCTAGTCCTCTGATCATCTTCTTGGCTTCCACTGGACCAGCTACAGGAGGTCCACATTCTTTCTGCACTGGGGACCCCAGAGCTGGATGCAGCACTGCAGGTGGGTCTCACCAGAACAGAGCAGAGTAGAGGGGCAGAATCCCCTCCCACAGCTGCTGCCCACAATGCTCTGGATGCCCACTGTATAGTTTGCCTTCTGTGCTGTAAGTTTACAGGGCCGGCTCATGTCAAGCTTCTTATCTCCAAAGTCCTTCCTGGCAAGGCTGTTCTCAATCCTTTCCTTATGTAACAGGTGGTTGTCTTTGGGATTACCCTGATCCAGAGTAACTTGAACCTGGCACTTGGATGTCTGCAACTTCAGGTGGTTTGCAGCAGGCCATATCTCAAGTATGAGCCTTGAACTGAAGGCAGCTACAAGGAACCAAATAAATAATCTGAAATAAAATCTGCGGCATTTATATAAAAACATTGACATTCTTGGCCCAGACCCCATTCAGCCTCTCACACTACACAATCCCCCCTTTCAAAAAGATCCACTGCCTCCCTGCTGCCTGGTCCATTAAGTAGGTATGCAGCTTCCCATCACACAGTCACTTGGTCTTTCTGAAGAAGCAATGTGTGCACCTGTTCTACACATGACCTGGCTTTAAGAAGTGCTCATGGGACAGTGATAAATCCTTTTAAACTTTCAACTGTCATCTATGCAGCTTGAGAGGATTGCCTATTTAGAGTCACACTCTGGAAATCACGCTGTGGCACAAGCTGCCAAAGCAGGTCCCAGCTGCTCAGTGGGAACTGTGGAAACGGACTGGGCCAGCTGGTTCTTTTCTCCAGAAGATATACTGGGGCTGATCAGATGGTCACAGAATAATTCCACATCTGGAAAGTATTCCATTAAGACGTGGGAACCAAAACTATTTTCCCTTACTTTTATGCTGCTGTGGTACCTTATGTATCCTCTTTCCAGTATATAGTGAACAGCTCTACGTGACTGCTCTATTGCTTGGTTTATGTAAAATATTACACAAATGCCTCACCTCTGTCTATAACTGGGTTTTGAAGTTTCCTCCCTTTGCCAGACTTGCCTAAAAATAAAGTCATGTTGGTGCAAGTTAAATTTCAAAAACTTGCCATATTATTACTCATCTCTTTCATGCCAACACCTGTACACTTTAGTGTAAATATCAAGGAAACACTCAACCTAATGCATAATTCACTCGTTTTGTGTACTTTTCACTTTATTTGTCTATACAGAGTTCATAGTTTCTTTTGTATGTTTAAGAAATAGACATTTCCTTGTTTCTCTGCCTGCACTTAAGTTATACATACACTTGCATAACTGATTTCTTTTGTAAAAGCAATTATTTCCCTATCAAATTCAATGATTTCCACTTTAAAAATGAGAAAAAAATTTGAAAACTAGCTTTACAATATTTGGAAATAAATGCTCCTTTCATTATGTAAAAGCATTAGGGCATCTCCAAGGTATTCCTGATATAATAATTTATAGTAAATGAGAATATTACTGCTGGGAAAAGAACCACTTAATGTCAGTTTTCTGTGGGAAAAAACAAAACAGACTAATCCAACAGGGGTGCTCAGAAACATACAGCAAATGTCTAAAAGCTTCAAAGATCCAAAACAACAAGGGAAAAACACATGTTGAGGGAAGTAATTTGGAACCGAATGCTTCTGTTCATCCTTATCACAGGGAGGTAGCCTTACTGTTCTGAGAATAAGAATAGGAAGCCTATTTAATAATTGTGTTCTTCCAGTTTATACCAACTTGTCTAAAGTAGCTCTACCAGCATAATTGTGCTGTAGAGCGTTGAGCCAAGGCTGGATATAGGGACCTGAATAGAAATTGTTGAGCACTGAAAAGATGTGAATTGCTGTCTGAAAATCTCATAAACAGACCTCTGTGGCTGCTATGAGCAAAGCAGTCATGTCAGAATAAATTTGGTTCAACATACTGCTATAGCAATCAGCTAGTAATGGTTCACCTTCCAAAGATAGCACTACTACAAAATTAGTAACTCAGCCATACAGCCACATAGCTGAACTGTTAAAAATCCAAAATGAACCTTCAAAATGACAAATACATGGATAATATTCCCTAGATATAGACAACAAGGAATGCATCAGAAGTTGATCTGTATTCCGTGCCGTTTTTGCTTTCCAATTATGACAGTCTCCTTCTCCCACAGAAGCCCTCCATGCCCTGACAAATATCTCAGCTGCAATTCTTAAGTCAAATGGGATAAAGGCATTTGGAATTGCAAGATCAGTAGTGCAAAACAATCTGTCACATGGACATTGAAGAACAGTCCCTATCCATTACAAAGTACATTCCACCTGAGCTCAGTCCCATCTTGTACTTGTGCTCTCAAGTGCTCTGTTTTGGCTGTCCTGAGATGGTTCATGAGGCACTGTTTGGGCTCAGGCTATTTATCCCAAAAAGCTATAGATCTGTTATCAAGTTTCACATATCTGATAGTCACACTTCCTTGCCACTGCTCCTCTGTCTCACCTACTGAAACACTGTAAGGAAACTTTTCTGGTTATGATTTTGCATATACCTGTTAATGCAGAAAAGCTGATTAAAGCAAAGCACATGGAGAAATTCTGAATGGTCACTACTGGGTCTCTTTTACAGTTCATATAGTGTACAGATCAATTCAGCTGTTACGATTAGCATGTAAAATGGCTCCTAGCATAGCTGTTTGCGTTTGAAGAATTTTTTGTGCTCTCCATGCAATACAGGTTTGGGCTAATTAATTTTCATGGGAATACCATCTTGAAGACAACAAAGCTAAAAGATAGAGAGATTAAAACTAAAATGTAATGCAAACATTTGTTGACCAGCTAATTGGCCTCACTAACCTCAGGAATGTGTTTGAAAGCTTCTTAGGTGCCTAACAGCTGAGTATCTACTTGCAGCCAAGACATCTAAAGACCTCACTAGATTCTAATTATGAAATAGGTAAGAATTTGATGACATAGATGAAAAAACCTAACTCTAAGAAATTAGAGGAAGACCCTATGGTCAGAACTGTAAGTATAACAATAGATCTTAGAAGTTCTGACCAGCATCATCTGTGACTTTCACTCTTTGCCCACATCCAGGAACTCCCTGCAGGCTGAGACCTAGGCCTTTCATTCCCTGGCTGAGCTAGGCTGTTAGCACATCTGCCTTCAGCCCTACCTCCTAAATTACTCCTGGGGCTATACCATAGCCCAGTCAAGTCTTTCCCCTCATCCTGTCTCCTGCTGCTTCTGACAAGACTCTCTAGATGGTTCCTGGATCTCTCCACCTCTTCCTCAGAATGTTGACAGAACATTCTGCTCAGCCTGTTATGGCTGGTTTGTCTTGGTTTTTCTTACCTTGTACTGTGGTTTGATCTTGCTACTCCTTGACACAAAGGACAGCGCCAGATTTTATGGGTCCTTCCCCTCTACTAGAATGAGTGTATGTAAGATCAAACATAAAAGTTCTGGGTTTTTTTTAAATAAACTGTTGCACATTTCTCTTCAATGCATTTGGTCAAAATGCAATCTCAACATCTGCATTGTAAAAACAGAGAAAGGTCCTGAAGTTCTCCCGTATATGATGAAAATTGCAAAAAGCCAGAACTTGTCCAGAATGGCATGTAATCTTCTGTAAATGGTTAAATGAACAAGGTGGGTGTCACTGATAAAAAGTAGGAGCTCTGTTTTGAAGACCTGTGATTTGTCTTCCCCACATGCTTCTTCCTTTTTTTTTTTCTTCAATTAAAAAGATCAGATGAAAGCTTTGGAAACATGCAGGCCATTAATATATAATGAGAAAATACTCTGTTGATTATGCAGTTGAGAAGAAAATCAAGACAGTGGGTAGAAAATAGGGAGAAGAAGAGCATTTAGAGAAAAACAAGATGCAAAACATGGTCAGAAAAAAAGTGAAGGCAGTAAGTAAATTAATAGAACCATCCACAAATGAACAAAGTCAGGATCCAATTTAGCAGGTGGTGGCAGTTGTGGAGATCAATGCTGTATGTCAACACTTTCTGCCCTATCCATCACAGCATGCAGAGCAATTCCATTGAAATTAAATTAAAGAGGAAAACCACAAGATTAAGAAACATGGACATAGTGACTGCAAAATATACAAATTGTGCTGCAAATTTTAATGACACAAAAGATAAAAACAACTCATGGAGGGAAATTATTTCAAACACCATTAGAAGTACAGTTTCAGCTGAAGGCATGAGGGAATTCAGCTGTAGAACTTTTATTAAGCTTAATTGGTGTCATGGTGTAAAGTCCCTGTGCATCAAGTTGCTAATGTACTCTATGAAGAATGGCTTTATACTTCTGTAGGTGCATTGAGGAAGAGAGTGAAAACAGTGATTTCACCATATTATAGGCTATTTACATCTAAATTCTTTTTTCTTGAGCATGTACTATTATTGTCAGTTTTGACCTGCATGATAGCAAATGCCATTTGCAGTAGAAACAAATAATCTGTATGTTGCAAACTCTGAACCGGGAAATAAGCCAATTCCTTTATTTTTTTACTCAAGCAATTGGTTTTGCCTCTTCTTATAATGCTCATGAATTTTAGTAATGCTCTTACTATGAATATTCCACATGTGGAATAAGAGCTCAGCTGAATGCTTCAATTTAGGCCCCAGTTTGTCTACCTAAGTTAAATATGTTGACACATGTGCTATGACAACCAAAGGGTGAGTGATTTACTGGCACCAGAAGATGTCAATGGAAAAAAAAAACAACCCTTCCAAGTTAGCATTCCATTTCATTCTCCACAACAAATTGATGAAGTGCTGGAAAGCACTGACAGGGTTGTGGATTTAGAGAAAAACGGCATCTGAAGCCATTTACAGGGTGAATATATTTAGCAACCTCGATATTTCTTGTTTTTCTCAGATTACATATTTATCTTTATCCTGGCTGTCTTCTATCTTTTGTAGGAATGAAGTGGCCACTAAGAAGATGAATGAAAAAGTGTGAATATTTGTTATACATATGTATGATATGCAGTGCTTTCAGCAAACACATCTTCTCATTTTAAATTCTTATATATTTCTTGTTCTTTTTTCTGATTTAATATTTTTATTAAAGAGATGAGAAATCAACATTTATGAGATTGTTATACTTCAAAATGCATTAATTCAGTGATGGATTATATGGTTACAGGAATTTATATCTAAATAGAGACTTAATATTTCCATTTTCAGAAAAAATAAATTCAGATTTTTGAAAACAAGGAACCGAAAGAACTGACATGTACTTAACCACATGTAATGTCCTACTCTAGCCAGTAGGAAGAGTCTGGAAAAGATGGAATTAAATTCAGTGTGTAAAACTGAATTGTCTGAAAATGGTGTTTATCACAGCTTGGCAGAACTTGGTTGAGCCAGAATTATGATGAAAGATACTCTGCAAGACCAATGTCCTTTTGAGGACAATTTTTTTTTTTTTTGCGACTAAAAGGCTGATTAAAGAAAAATTACTTATTAACAACAGTTTTCAACAATTAAACAATTACTTAAAAGTTACTACATTACCCATGTTGTGTGACTCAGGCCCTATGCCTGAGTACCATGCTGTAGAAGTTTAACGGAAAAAGAAGTGTAATAGAAGTCGTTTACAAGGAAGCAATATAGAAGAAACTCACACAGATGAATGAGCAAAATCTTACTGATAGTATGTTCTGTGGAGCAAGGTATGTATCCTTTTCAGAACAGCTGAAAGGTCCAGCTTTATCCTGTGTCCTGTTAGAGCATTGGTCGAGCAGACACCTCAGGATGGCTCTGTGAAGGATTCATGATTTTGAGTTTGGCTAAGCTTGAACATTTTTGGGATGTTAATGATAAACTATGGGTATAAACCTGTTTTAAAGTAGAGAAGATTATACTGAGACAGAACAGATATTAACAAGGTTTAGAAGTATCCTAATTTTCTTGACGTTGGATTCAGACTTTTACTCCATCAGTGTAGTGGGTTTCTGACACAGAACCAGTTCGATGCAGCTACTCAGGTTCACAAAAAAAACATTCATCCTACCATCTCTGACTTCTGGTTGGGGTGTGCTTAAGGATTTTCTCATCAGCTTCCTGGTCTCTCTGGATTCATTCATTCTGCTAAGTGACACAAGGGCAGGGACCGTTCCCATACCCTGTGCCAAACAGCAGGGTTCACACTACACAGAGCTGGCTCTGTGTCTCCTTTGTGTTCCATGTGGTGATTAGGCAGCTCTAAATTTTTCCTTTTTCTTTCAGTTTAAGTTGTCTAAGAATAGAAAAAGGGCTATGTTCAATGCTAGAGATTCAATATATCAATGCCTACTGGGAATAGCCGGGGAATAGCCTGGCACATGCTATTATTGCCTGCACTATACTGAGGCAGTATTTCAAGGGTGCTAGCTGACACAGGCCAAACCTGTACCAGCAGCCAAGCTCCTCACCTATGTCTGTCCCATTTAGAAACAGAAACATGTCTTTAGTGACTCATTTCTGCCTGTTCCACCCCATACTGTGGAAAACGCTCTTTGCCCATCTTTCTGTCCTGCTTCTGTCAAGCACATTCCAGTGCCCTCCAAGAAAGGGGGCCATCAAAAGCAGACAACCTCTCTGTTATTTGACCTGCTTCTCCCAGAGGAATGCATAGAAATTTATAGTAAATTGCAACCCTTATAAGACTGAAGAGTATTACAGTACTGCATCTGTCAGTGGCTATCAGGCACTGTCCAGATGCAGCCACAGGCTCAGGAAGGGATTAAGCTGCCAAAGACCAACAACTAGGACAATGTACCTAGCAGCAGGTCATGCTGTTCAAGTCCTTGCTAGGTATCTGTTACTGTTCCCTCTCAGAGACAGGTTACTGGTCAAGAGGTTTTGTTAGAGCTTCACAGGCTTGTCAGCCTGACTGTTTTCACTAAGCAACCAGAGTAATGATTTGACCTTCAAGAGAGGAGAAGGAAGGGGAAAATATATTCTTTACCTTGTCTATCATGTCGGGTTTGGATAGAATCATGCAAAAGAGGTTCTCTGGCTTGGGAGACCTTGGCTCCTAATTACACGTACTAGTATAAAATCTAAGTGTAATCTTATTATCAGGCATGTTATAAGGATTTTCATGTGTTTATAAACACTGGTCTCTTAGGAAGAAAAATGCTTTTATACATATAAATGCTTAATCTTAAAGCCTCTGTTAAAATATTATTTCTAGATGTTGTGCATACAGATGACTCAGTTTTAGAAAATCATACCCTTTCCACACCCAAAGGCAAAACATACGAAAGAAATTACCTGCCATAGTTTTTCATTTGTGTGCACTCATGCTACGATTCTATGATATTTACTTGGTACTGGGGTGCAGCAAAAAAATGCATAAAATTATCTTACAGTGTTTAATAATGCATGAATTTATTTTTGTGCAGAGATAGTTCACCTTTTTTCACTTGATATATTTTTAAATATTGTAATTAAAAAAAAAAAAAGACATGAGATCCACCCAAAGTGATAGACTATTATCAACTTATTATAATTTTGCCAGTACAGCATGAAGAAATCTATTCCAGAGCAAGCTGAGATTTTTCTTATTCTTACTGGGTAGTTGTAGCTTTTTAGTTTCATAACATTGGACTGTAGGTATCACAAGTAAAACCTGTGTCTGATACAGCCCATGAAGCTCATATTTAATATGGGAACTTAGCCCAGTGTACAATTTACTTTGGAAAAAGTCAGAGACTGATCTTATTGCAAACTCTCTGTTTAAGAAAATCAGCTGCTCACCACAAGACATTTGTGGACCTTGAAGGTGACTTTCTCTTTGCTATTGACAGATGGAAGCATGCTAGGACACATGATGGGGAGTATTTCCTTGAAAAACAGGGGTCCACACATGGCACAGAGGAGCAGAGCCTGGCTGCAGCTTGTCAGTGTGCCTTTGGCAAGGCTCTTTTATTTGAAAGGATATGCTTTGAGGTACAGATAAATTGTCCCTTCTTGCCTTGGCTATAGCACTGCAGAATTATCATTACCCTGTTCAGGGCCACATATGCTGAGTGCTTTGATTAGAGGAGCAAAAAATCAGACCAACCAGCTGCATCTTGTATGTGGAACAGGAGAGAGGCCATTGTGCTAAGCTCATTTTTGTGAGAATCTATTGCATAAAACATATGTGTATTTCTGTTGTTGGGGGACAGTAAACACAATGTGTCTGTGATGAGACTAGATAGCAGAGTACATCAGAGTACATTCTGCAGAACACACCAAAAATGGAAGAAATTGTGGATAGCTTTTAAAAAATATTTTGGCAACTCAGTCTCAAGGTCTTCTGTATTTTTTAGAAGGTAGTCATGCACCAAAGGCATCTTAAAATGTTTTTGTGCATTTTAAGAGTCTAGAAGCAAATGTTACTGTCCTTTGGATTTAGTTTTTCTCTTTCTGTTCTCTCTCTAACATTGTCATAGAGGTTCTTTACATTTTAGAACTATTAGCTGCAAAAAAGGTAAAAGGAATTGTCCTTAACCTTTCACTTTTCACCTAAAATTCTTAACAGGGCTGGTGTTTAGGGAGGAATAAAAAGCAAAGGCTATAACCACAAAGAGTATAGGCAGGTATTTGCCAGATATCATGCCTAACTATCTCCAACACCTCAAGTTTCCTTGCTCTAGTCCCCAGATTATCTTAACCAGAGGTCTCCAAGTGTGCCAGCTATTTACTTCCCTAAGAAGGTATGCAGGAGAGAGCCAACTGATAACACAGTACATGTCACTTGTCAGCCCAGAACAAGAACAACATTTCTAAATACTTTGTTATTAATAACATTGGGTTACCTGCCTGTTATAGGAAATGCAAAGGTCATACCATGTTCAAACCTGACTTTTAATCAGGGCAAGATATAAACTTCAAGTTAAAAGTTGCCAACATTTCCAAGAACTAGAAATCAATTGATTTATCATTATCCTTTCTCTATGAAATAAAGACCTTAAATTATATTGACCATGCATGAGAGAACTGGCAATATAAAATTGTTTCATTTGTGCTATCATAAGACTTTTTTTTCTTTTGCCGAAAGTTTACCACATAAGGGTATTGCTACAACATTCTGGTTCTCCGAGTTTTGGCAAAACACCACCTCCATTCCAGAAAGTAAAATAAGGAGAAAACAGATCATATCAGATGAAAAAAATTATTTCGAAACTCTCAAGATTTAGACTAAGTGTTGCCATATGATAAAGGGACAGTCTGATAATGTTACACCCTGTGTTGCTTGTGTTAAAATCTTTTCATCTTTGGCCAAATCACAACTAATAGTAATGCCATTTATAGGAAAAGGTAGGAATACTTGAGTTAAGTCTGAACATAATGCAGTGCCATGCAAATATAGTTATTTGGGTCCCAGTCCAGTGTCTCTGAGAGGCACTGCATTGTATTTGCACCCTTTGCTGGTGCCTGTATTTCTGCACAATCAAAGTAAAGCAAGCAAGCACCATCTGGTTGTACACGTTCAAGCATTTCCCCAGTCGGAGCTGACAGACAGCCTTAGTCTTAAGCAGAAAGTCACACCACTGATCTAAAAAGTTTCATTAACATGAATCATCTGATCAGAAGGGAAATAGATTGTACAAGACTGCAGTGAACAGCTAAGAGACCTACTTTCTACTAAAACACTAACAAGTACTGATAACCAAGCTGTCAGTTCTGTACTCATGTCATGTTACTTTACAACAGAATTAGACAGCTCCCTGTTTCTCTGATTGCTCTGCTCCCTCTGAATCTATATACATTTGTACCAGATGCTCTTGGCTGGGCTTAGACCAGCCCTGACTATACTAGTTGTATGTTTGTTTATCATGTACCCTCCTGAGAATCAGGAAAAACCTTGCAAAATGGAGTTAGTGATATGCTATGACAAACAATTGTCAATGTTTTAGAAGATTTCTTCTGACTAGTTTCTCTGCTTTGAATCTATTTGAATAAATGCTAGCAAAATAAACTTAAGAGATGCAAACATGAGGAAGGAAAGAAAACAGTAAGCTCCTCTTATCACAATAGTGCTAAAATTGCAAAACTCTACCCTAATTACCCTCAAATATGGGATGCTGAAAAAAGGTTGAAAGAAAAAAAATCCCCATTATTCTGTGCAAAATGTTCAGTGCAATTCTCTAAAATCAAGCAGTCCTAAAGATTAAGAGAGAGTATTATTTCCTTCATAAATAGGTACCAAAATACACAGCACCGTGTGTATTTTCAGTATGCAGAGACACCACAGAAATTACTCAAATTACTGTCAGCATAAAACATGAGTTCACATAAGTCATCTCCCTGCCTACCTACAGTATCCATGTCACTTGGTGATTCTTGTCTAATTATATTTAGTTGATGAGGATTCAACACCATCTTAGGCAACTGAAGCCACAGACAGATAATCTAACACTCCTACCACATTATCTCAGCTGTTAAACCTTGTACCCACTACTTCCTGTCTTCTCCGAAATATTGTATTCCTTTTCTTTCTTTTCCTGCAAACTTGAAGCGGTACCACTCCTTCCCACAGTCTTTACTTCTCTAGACTAAACAACAGCCTTTTCTTCCATCTTTCTGAACAGGTCATGTTTCAGACCTTTTGACCTGTAACTTTACTGCAGTAGTAATCACTCAAGGACATTATTCCCTGAAATGACAACTCAGATATACCAGGGTCAGGCAGGCTGCCCAGTGGAGGCAACAAATCATTAGGTTAAAACCATGCTCCTGTATTGCTGATTCCACATTCTCAGCCTGCCAGTTTGTTTGTTTTAATCAATGGTCAGATGTCATCATAAATTTCTTAATCCTCTTCCCAATACATCTGAGCAGCACATAGAGCAGCCAAGGCACACACCTCTTACTGAGAATTCCCTAGCCCTTTGTGTAGACATCTAATAACATTCACAGTTGTAGGTGAAGCCCTTTGCAGGGTTGACAGGTGCCTGACCTCACATACAGTCTATGCAAAATCACTCAGCAGCACTCAGGTAGAAAGCCTGTTCAAAGGGCCTGGGTTTTTTAATAATTTCTTCCTGGCATCTTTCCAGCTCTCTAGAAGAGTTGAACCTCCCTGCTGTGGTCTGACAAGTACAACATCTTTTTCCAAAATCCTTGTTGGTTTCCATACTAGCACACTGACATTTTCATTATGGGTAGAGATCAGAGCTAATCACTGCTAGGTGTGCTAGGTAGTCCTAGCTAGGCATGCAGTGAGTTCCAATGGGTTGAAGAGGAGTAAGAGAAACACACACATTTATGAGGATGAAACACAGGTAGTGCTGCATTATAACAAAAGTAATGGTTTTGTGGAGGATACTGATTTTAGACTTTTGGATGCTCTAATGGAGCAAATTGGTAGAAACTATGTGTACAAAGTAGAACCAGGATGCAAACACGTAGGGGCTTTACTTTTCAAACATCACCTTCTGATTCATGTATTTCAGGCTGTCTATATATCTAGAAAAGGGAAAGCTACTCCTGACTGCAGTGGTGGATGGCTTTGAGATCACTGTAAAAGTAGGTAGGCAGAAAGTATTTTCATCTCTGTTGTGCAGGTGAGATCTTCTGTGCACTTCCATGGTCCAGTACATATCTGCTATATAAAGCCTAATAAAACTGCTGCAAGACAGTCAATTTCTTTTCCTTACCACTCAGTTGCACTAGAACATTTTCTAGAGGAAAGCCAGGCCAAAGGAAAGAAAACATGTTATTAAACATTAAAACAGTGTTTGCTTTCACTCAGTGGCTGGAACAATTCTTTCCCAGGAGACTTTCCCACAAGATCTGTTCTCTCTTAAAATGCTCACTTACTCATTGCTTTCACTTCCTTTGTCTTGGAATTTCTAAGCAAATTATTAATTTAAGGTTTTCAGAAAATATTTTTCTTTTTCTAAAGGTGATGTTACTCACACCCTCTGACTTGGTTTTGTGTTAGTCCAGATGCAGAATAAACTTGTATAGAATTCTAGTTATCCTGAAAGAAAAAGGGTATGATCCTAAAGGGTGTCTACACCACATTAAACACACTCTGTTTTGCAATGTTTCTGCACAGCATGGTTTTATGGGTGGTTCTGATTTTCTCTTGAAAGAGCAATAACCTATGTGTCTGGATTTTCCCAGAAAAAAGAAAAGATATTGCAAAGCTCTAGATGTCTTGCAGGCAAACCTTGTCCTATCTTTCCTATGAGACAGCTCTGACAATCTTTCTTGAGAACAATTCTGTATGTTTGGGATGCCTGAAGCTTCATGCCTTTGGAGGCAGGAATATGCTAATTAAATTGAAGCAATTTTGAAAAGCTGTTTAATTTTCTGAAACTTTTAAGCTTTCTGAAGATGTTTAAGAGCAAGTCAGAATTTTCTGAGTTACTGGTGTTCTAAGTATGCTCTGATTCTCTTGGTTATGGTCAAAAGAGCTAAATCTAAAGTTTGGGTGGGGACAAGGCATTGTTGCTGAAGTACGTTCTGCTTGGGAGAAAAAGCAGGAGTCAGAAATAGATCAGGAATCAAGTAGAGTTGAAAACTAGTGCTGGAAACTGTTGGGATCTAATGTATATATTTACTTCTAAAATAATAATAGATAATGAACTAACAATAATACAAATAACAAATGGAAATATTTCAGGGTTAGCTTTTATTTTTATCATGTAGCTTGATGCTATCTAACTTCTCACAATCTATAGGAAAAGGATCTTTAAGAGTCTGAGAATCAACCCTTTTGTCTTTACCTCTTGTGTAGAAAAAAGCAAGAAATATATTTTATGGAGAACATGAGGACAAGGAATTGAAACCTGTGTTAGTTGCTGATAGGTCTTGGAGGAACCATGAAATACTATCTCTCTGCAGGAGAGTCAGAAGCCTTCAACTCAATGTTCCTAGGCATTCTCTGGCACACAGAGAAGCCTGTAGGGATAAAAGCTATGCAGGTACCTACATGCAGTGTAGGAGGTCATGGATCTAATAATACCTCTTCCCCGAATCTGTATGCAGGCTAGCATTCCTAGTATTAGCTGGTCTGTGTTTTCCCTCCCATCCTCTGCTAGGATGTAAAGTGAAATTCAAGAGACGATAGAAGTCTCTGATCTGTATGTCTGCCTAGAGGCATTATGAGCTCCAAACTTTTCCAAAAAGAGGAAAGTCCTTTAAATAAAGCCATCTCGCACCCAGCAAGGAGAAGTTTGATTCCTCAATGTGACCAATTTTCTGGGGTGAGCCAGTTAATGTTAGTGCCAGAGGAGTAAGAAAAGGGAGGGCGTACCTGTGCTTGTCATCCGTAGTTCAGTATGCTGCAACAATACTTGGAGAACTTCTGGTTATTACAGCCAAAAAGTGCTACAAGAGATAAGTATCATTGTTTGATGTCTCTGCCAATCTCTTACACTTCTCAAAGGCAGTATGTAGAGGCTTGCATTAGTTGTGCTCTAACATGGGATCAGGGCTGTCATCCTGGAACAGAATGCTCAGAAGTACTTAAGATTTGTCCAATTATACTTCAGATGTTTGAAAGATGGAAGTGGTATTTATCTCTAAACTTTGCATTATGAAACTACTGTTTGGCAAATTAAAAGCTTTCCTTCTCTCATCGAACATTTACAGAGAAATTTAGGTGGTGTTATTTCACTATGTCAAGAGTAGCATTATTGTTAGCCACAGCAGTGAAAAATGGATTCTTAAAAGTCTGGAAAACAGAGACATAAAACTGGTGTTTAGCCCAGTAGCTAAAGTCATAAGCTGAAATCTTAGGATTTTTGAAAGGTAAGCTGCATGGCAAACTCGTGGTGTTCAACCAACTCAGATCATACAATCATAGAAACAGAGATTCCTTCCAACCCAATCATGGTTTGGAAGGAATCTTGAAGACCACCTTGCTCCAACCTTTCTGGCATGGAAAGGGAATCTTCTACCAGACTAGATTGTTTAGAGCCCCATCCAGCCGGGTCTTGAGTACCTCGAGGGTTGTGAAGTCCAGCCTGATTGGCTGTCAAAAACCACCTCCTCCTTTTCCCTGTGCCTTAGCACAGTTTTCAGGAGGATCTTCTCCATGATCTTACCAGCCACTGAGGTGAAACTGACCAGCCTGTTGTTCCCTGAGTGTTACTTCTTTCCCTTTTTAAAAATAGGGCATTATCCAATCAGTGGGTGTTTGACTGGACTGCCACAACTTCTCAAATATGATGGTTAACTTCTTACTAACTTCCTCAGGACTCACCGATGTATGTCATCATGGACTTGTGCACCTTCAAGTTCCTTAAATGTTTCTGAACCCAGTCATGTCCTCCAGAAGGCAGTTCTTCATTCTTCAATACTTGCTCGAGGATAGCAGTCATGATCTTGAATATGTGGTTTTTTTCCCTTGCAGAATATCACAAATATGGACTCTATCTCAAGAAACCTTATGTGAGAAGACAGAAAGCGTTTCTAAGACATCATCCCAAAAAGAAAAGGCACAGTTCAGCTCTAGAGCAACAATAAATATAAACCTCTAATGTTGTTTTGGTTTTTTTTTTTATCTTCAGTGATTGATACGGCCAGGATGGTACAGCACTCTGCAGTTCCATTCAGGAAAATTCAGACAACAGAAATAATTCACATGGATATTTCATCGAAGTGCTTAACAGAACTGTGGAACTATTGAAAGCCTACAAAATTACCATGTGTGTGTCAAGTAGTACCTCAATCCATAAAATATCCTGCTGAAGAAAATGGGACAAAATTTTGTGATGCTGTAACGTCCTTGCTGATGGCATAAACATCTCCCGTTTATCATCAATGGATATGGATTATATAAACTTGGAGGCAATAGAAAGACAAGTATCTTCAAAGGTCCTCAAATCCTAAAATATCACACAGAGATTTCAAGAAAACTTTAGATTCTTAGTTTAAAGCCTGAACTCCACCTTCCCTAAGCAGATGGGAAAATAAATTATATTCCTGCACTGAATTACTCCTGTCAAAGTCAGTCATGATTAGCTCAAAAGAAGCTGAGGGATTTCAGTGGGTCCCATAGCTATAACCCTCCCTTCCCTTCTCTCTCTGGTCTTCTTGGGAAAATCTAGTTAAGCTCCCACACATTTACCATATTGGGTTTTGGATTTGGTTTTTTTGTTGTTTTTAAATTTTTTTTTTTGAAGGCTACTGTATAATGCTCATCCTCAAATGCTCAATCAATCCTGAGACATAACAATAGTGTAATTTCACACTGAAAGCTTAAATTGAAATATTTTCCCCTTGTGAAAGCCCAGTCTAAAGCATAAACCACTAGTTGGCTGTGCCCAAATGTTGTATCACATTTGCTCTCATTCACAACTTTTAGACTGTTGACATTATCTCAATCCTCAAGTAGGGCAGCCACAGATTTGAACAAAAGACAAAGAAAGGGATAATTTTCTTCAGCACTTAATAAATTTGACATAATTAAAGAAAATTCTGGTGTTTGTGGACAAGAAATCTTTTGCTTCCAGATGCCAAAGCTAAATGATGAGGCATTGTACTAATTGCAAATGTAAAATGCTATTCACTATTACTTCCAGCCTAGCTTTGGTACTAGAACTAAGCTGTTGTATCTTGTAGAACATACTCCTTTGTTTTACTTTGCATGTTATGTCCTATTCAATAATATTCGACCTTCAGAGAATATTAGTATGATTGGCTATTTTAAGTACTGCTTCACTGCACACTGGCTGAGCTTCTGAAGATCTGAAGTGTGGCTGGTTTGCTGACATTCAAGTAAGACCTTCTGAAAGTGATGGATGTCCTATCTACAGAGTAGCTAATAACTTGGAGCCAGTGTCAGGGACTGCACCAATCTCAGGCAAAAACACATTTGGAGATCCCCCTTGTTCTACCTCAGTTCCTGGCTGTATATGTATGGTACAAGCACACTGCTCCCACGTCCTGTAGAAACTACACATCCCTCAAACAGTCTTTTCTTAAAGTATGTTTTTTCCTCTTTCCCAGGGAAACCACTGAAAGTTTTACCATCCTTCCCCATCATCACTTTCTAACCGCCTGTAGAGAGATCTGTTCCTGGTATGAGGCAGTGTTTCTAGCTCTGTCAAGATAGGATTTTGACCATCCCAACCCATCCCATCCCATTCCATCCCACCCCATCCCATCCTGTCTCACTGTCACCTGTCCCATTCTGTCTTATGCATTTCTCCCACTAGCTCCCTTTTCACTGCACAAAGTTTGCAGTTCACTAGTATGGGAAAGCTTTTCAAGGGATAAGAAATCACCCATAGCTGTGTTCTTATTTTACTGCTGAAAATGATCTTTAATTGCCAGCAATGCATAACTAATGCAGCTATAAAAAACAGCACTGAATTCTGTTTTCCCTCATATATCATTGATAAAGCTGTCAGCTACAGATTTTCTTCTTTACTTTTGTCCCCAGAGATCATGACTGACCTAAAAGGAACTTAGTTGGCTTTTAGAAATACTGCAATGTTTGAAGTCATGATGAAGGACAGATGGAATCAAAATCCCACAGAGCTCTTTTTAGAAAGAGTTTTCTAATGATAGCTGGATTTTAGCCAAGCCATTGTCTCTGTTTCTGAATGTTCACAGCAGCAACACTTAGCAAGTACCTATATCTGGTCAGATGACTATCTCAAGAACAGATGCAAAAAAATTGTTCCAGCATTCAGGAAAAAAAAAAAAAAAAAAAAAAAAAAAAAAAAAAAAAAA